>JASAMX010034637.1:0-14169 GCA_030248175.1 Microlaimidae sp. YZB2_3
TATTTAAGATACGCTAATATAAAAAATGAAAAAATAGAATATTTTTGGTAATAAACTTTATTAATGTTTTGTATTTTTTGACATGTATTTTATTGATGTTATTTGATGATTGTGGATGATAAAAATTTCTTTAGAGAAAAATGAATGCCAAAAATTGAATCAGCAGGTCAAACAAACGACGTATAGTAAGATTCAAAAATCAATAATTCAAAAAGATCTGTCGTCAAAAAAAAAAAAAAACTGTGAAGGCTTTAAAGTGTAAAGCTTTAAAAGCTTTGAAAGCTTTAAAACTTATTTTAAAGCTTTAAAAAGTGTAGTGGCGAATTTTCTACCTTAAAGTAGAAAATAGCCGCTTTCCTTGAGTGCATATCGTTATACCCATTGAGCAATTTTTCACGTACAGAATTGTCGAAAAACGCCATTTTTGGAGGGACATAATAACTCCTGAACCCCTGGGGATATTTTTGTTGAAAAAATTTTTGTGGGCTATTGGAGGCAGGGGCATAGGTAGGCAGCCTACCGGATTTGGGGGGGGGGTATACCCGAACCCCGAAATTTGGGGGGGGGTGTCCCAAAAGTTTTTTTGGGTATATTTTAAATACCCCATTTTTAGCGTTTTTAGTACTTGGACCCCCCAATTTTTAGGGGAGGGTGTGTCCTGTCCGGAGTACCACCAAATTTTGAGGGGGCTGTAGACTATATTCAGGATTTTTGGGGGTTTAACCCCTAACCTTCTCCCCCCCTGCCCACCTAAGTCAGAATCCCTACCCCCTTCCTCCGCAAGTAAGCCTCTTTCCCCTTAAGGTTTTTGACTCAGGGGTAGCTTCATTGAGTGTTTCATTAAGAGGAAGACAAAGCACAGTAAAAGAAGCGCCGCGTTTTGTTGTTTTGTTATTTAAATGCAGGCGCGTGAGGATCTATCTGCTTGTGGGTTGGTTCAGTGGCGCACCCACGGGGAAAGGGGAGAAAGCAGGGAGGAGAGCGGGAAACCCAACCTTTACGCGGTTTGAATTTTGGGAAAAAAATTTTTTCTCTACTATTAATTCAGAAATCAGAAACTTTCCAGATGCGTTCCAAAATATAATAGTCTAAAAACCTAATTTTTTAGCTTCGCGGATACTTAAATTGCTTTATCTTAGCTTTTCAATTTCAAATCGATTATGCCGTTTAATACTTGTATATTTGTTAAATAAAACTACTTCATAAAATACTATTAAACTTTTATTACTAATTTAAATACAATGTTTCAAATGTAAACGAATAAAACTTTAAATTTTGTAAAAAAACATCAGGTAGAATTAAATTTTCTAGTATATTTAGTGCCTTAAATTCAAAATTTTCTTATCCAGGGAGCGTTCCGCCCGCCAGACTTCCCTTACATTACAAGGAACTTTACCCCTTGACCTCGCTCCCCCTTCCCGGACCGTCCACACCAAATGAAATCCTGGGCACGTCAAAGGTCACTAGATTGGTTAATGGATGGATAACCAAGCAGACCTGTGCACTGCCCCCCCCCCCATCCGGGTTTTATTGGGAATTCCAAAACGGGGGGCACGAGGGCGGCAACTTTTTTGAAACGGGGAGGGGCATAGATATTTTGGACGGGGGGGACAGACCCCTAGAGCCAAAACTTTGGACCCCCTAGACAAAACCCAGCCCCCCCTCCCCCCAAAGCTTGAAAAAAAATCCGGCCTAGCGAGGCTAACCGCCTCCCCTCCCGTTTCCGACCAATTAACAAGTATAATTTTTATTTACTGCCAAAAACATAGTTTTTTAGTTAAAAACAGTGTAAATACACTTTTCAGGCTTAAATAGGCTGTTTTAGTATATAAAAGTCAATATTAGACCTAAAAACACTTAAATTATTGATTTAAAAAAACTTTGTCAAAATATCCGACCCCCTGACCCCCCCTCCCTAAATTTTAAATCTCGCACCCAGGGTTGACCCCCACTAAAAACCAGGAGGGTCCGAACCCCCTCCCCCTCAAAAAAAATTTTGGCCTTCCCTTCCTTCCACCCGGGGGTGGACCCCCCTAGCGGACCTGACCAAAAACATCTATGGGGCAATAAAACGGGGGGCACGCAGGGGAGAAAGAAAAAAAGAGAAAAAAGAAAGAAGGAGGGAAAAAAGGACAAAAAGGTGAAATTAAGGTAAAATAAGTCTAAAATGGCTTAAAATGCATTGAAATAGGCTAAAAACGACAAAAAATTGGCGATGATGGCGTCATTATTGGTTAAAAATGGCGCTATAATTTTGGGTACTTATTGATTTTCGGGCGGGGAGCAATAAAACGGGGGTAGCATCTCTATACCGTGCACAGATCTGACCAAGGATATTACAGGATTTTGAAAGATCATTTTGCTTGATTTATAAATTCAATCAGTCCTTGGCTTCCCAAACCATGCTTATCTATATTTATTGTTTTTAAACCTACATTACATTATTCTGATATCGTACCAGAATTGATTTGTATTATCAAAGGCGTGATGTGGTAGACCGTCATCTTTTACATTTTTATAATATGGGTGAAGCCAGTCCAGGACTAAAGAATTTTACTGATCGATCTCCCAAGCGGTAGTGCAACAAACTTTCCTCGCCGCGAATGTCACGATTTCGATTTTTATGAACTATTTGAATCTAAAAATAATTTAATTAAATTAGAAAAACCTAACAAAAAACAAGCAAGCTGGCAACAAGTAAGAATGACAAAAATACATCATATACATCATGGATTACAATTGAGGAAAGATTTTTTGGAAGATGCTTTAAGGCTGGTTCAAACTTATGACAAAACGTCCTTTGGACAAAGTCCAAAGGACAAAAGTCCTTTGAACTTTGTCCAAATAATTGCGTTGCAGCTATAGAATTATAAAAGTAAAAGCTACAGTTTAAGGATTTTTGTATGACAAAATTTTAATAAGTTTGTCCCGCGTTACTAAGTTTGTTGATGAGTCCCTGCGATTATAAAATACACGTGACTATGACTCATTCTGTACTCAATAGTGCAATTAGAAATCTAAAATGAGTCACAGTCGCAAATATTTTATAAAAATTGTAGCTTATTTTTCCAAAGTAGGTAACGACAATAAAAACAGACTTTTTAACAGGTCGGAGATTCCTTTCACCCCCCCCCCCACTTCGTTTTATTTACCCCTTAAAAATGAAAAATATTACAAAAAATATTTAACATTTTTGAAATATTTTCTCAAAATGTTTGAAGTTTTTAACCCATTTTTAAGTTATATTAAACCTATTTTTACTTATATTCAGAGACGTAACCAGAGGGGGACGGCCGCCAGCCCCGAAATGTTTGCCAGATAGTAAAATTTAAGGGTTTTAAGAAACTAAAAATTCAAAATTTTTTAGCGCTTCGCTAATCGCTCGGCGCCAAACTATAAAATAATTTTAGTACCACATTGACCCCCAAAAACCAAAAAAATTTTTCACTTCGCTTCTCTCAGCGGTCACTTTCTATAGTATACATACATATATAACTGACACAAGAGAATTGGATTGATAATCACGATTTTGTAATTTGACAAATTGTGCAGTGGATCAAGACATAAATGCAAATTCAAAGTTAATCTTCACGGCCGCCGGTTACAAGACAAGACTTGAACTAGTTTGAGGGTACTTTTTTCATTTTTTAGCGGGGGGTGCAATAAAACGGGGTGGGGCAAATCCTCCAATAAAACGGGGGGGGGGCATTTCCAGACCGTGCACAGGTCTGTACATAAATCAATCAAAATGATAGTTTGTTTTGCTCTCTGTGTAGTACTTATTATTTATAGAAAATATTGTATAGCAGTAGCATTAGGCAAGATAAATAGCGAGATATATATGTATGTATACTATAGAAAGTGACCGCTGAGAGAAGCGAAGTGAAAAATTTTTTTGGTTTTTGGGGGTCAATGTGGTACTAAAATTATTTTATAGTTTGGCGCCGAGCGATTAGCGAAGCGCTAAAAAATTTTGAATTTTTAGTTTCTTAAAACCCTTAAATTTTACTATCTGGCAAACATTTCGGGGCTGGCGGCCGTCCCCCTAAGTTACGTCTCTGAATATAAGTAAAAATAGGTTTAATATAACTTAAAAATGGGTTAAAAACTTCAAACATTTTGAGAAAATATTTCAAAAATGTTAAATATTTTTTTTAATATTTTTCATTTTTAAGGGGGAAATAAAACGAAGTGGGGGGGGTAAAGGGAATCTCCGACCTGTTAAAAAGTCTGTTTTTATTGTCGTTACCTACTTTGGAAAAATAAGCTACAATTTGTATAAAATATTTGCGACTGTGACTCATTTTAGATTTCTAATAGCACTATTTAGTACAGAATGAGTCATAGTCACGTGTATTTTATAATCGCAGGGACTCATCTCGCTGTAGTGACGACGATATACTATCGACTGTTGAGTGGAGCGAAGCGCGACAAACTTATTAAAATTTTGTCACACAAAAATCCTTAAACTGTAGCTTTTACTTTTATAATTCTATAGCTGAAACGCAATTTTTTGGAAAATGTTCAATGTAATTTTGTCCTTTGTAATTTGTCCAAAGGACGTTTTGTCATAAGTTTGAACCAGCCTTAAAGCATCTTCCAAAATATCTTTCCTCAATTGTAATTCATAGATGTATATGATGATCTTTTGTCAGGTTCTTACTTATTTCCAGCTTGCTTGTTTTTTGTTAGGTTTTTCTAATTTAATTAAATTATTTTTAGATTCAAATAGTTCATAAAAATCGAAATTGTGACATTCGCGGCGAGGAAAGTTTGTTGCACTACCGCTTGGGAGATCGATCAGTAAAATTCTTTAGTCCTGGACTGGCTTCACCCATATTATAAAAATGTAAAAGATGACGGTCTACCACATCACGCCTTTGATAATACAAATCAATTCTGGTACGATATCAGAATAATGTAATGTAGGTTTAAAAACAATACATAAATATAGATAAGCATGGTTTGGGAAGCCAAGGACTGATTGAATTTATATAAGCATGGTTTGGGAAGCCAAGGACTGATTGAATTTATAAATCAAGCAAAATGATCTTTCAAAATCCTGTAATATCCTTGGTCAGATCTGTGCACGGTATAGAGATGCTACCCCGGTTTATTGCTCCCCGGCCAAAAATCAATAAGTACTCAAAATTATAGCGCCATTTTTAACCAATAATGACGCCATCATCGCCAATTTTTTGTCGTTTTTAGCCTATTTCAATGCATTTTAAGCCATTTTAGACTTATTTTACCTTAATTTCACTTTTTTGTCCTTTTTTTCCCTTCTTCTTTCTTTTTTCTCTTTTTTTCTTCTCCTGCGTGCCCCCCGTTTTATTGCCCCATAGATGTTTTTGGTCAGCTCATCAGGGTCCACCCCGGGTGGAAGGGAAGGCCGAAATTTTTTTGAGGCAATACGTTATATGTGGTACTCGTTCAGTTACGTACTGCTTCGGCAACGTGGATAACAAGATATATATGTATGTATACTATAGAAAGTGACCGCTGAGCGAAGCGGAACAAATTTTTGGTTTTTGGGGGTCCATTCGGGGTACTAAAATTATTTTAAGGTTTGACGCCGAGCGATTAGCGAGGCGCTCCGAATTTCAAATTTTTAGCCTCTGAAAACCCCCAACTTTTATCTGGCGACCATTTCGGGGGGGGGGGGGGGGCGACCGCACCCCCCCACCACTATCCTTATTTTTGCTCCTGTCCGACCGTTTCGGGGGGGGGGCGGCGGTCCCCCCCCCCCCCCCCCCTGGCTACGTCCCTAAGTGGAGACTATATAATCAATCGAGCGCTGAGCGGAGCGAAGCGCAAGAAAATTTTTAAAAAATGGCCGTTCTAAACCCCCAAATTTTTATCCTTGGCAACCACTGCCGTACTTTAGTGTTTTTAGCGAAAAAATTGAGGGTTTTTTGTACCAGAAACGCAATATCTCGACAAATAATACACCAATCTTAACAATCGAGATATCATATTAAAGTAAAAAGTAGCCGCTGAATGAATGCATATACTTAGTAACTTGAATGCATATACTTAGTAACTTAAAATTTTATAACCATTGAGCAATCTTTCAAGTACAGAATTATCAAAAAACGCCATTTTTTGGAGGTCAAATCTCCTGAAACACTGAAGATATTTTGTGGGCTATTAGGGCAGGAGTGAGGTTTTTACAAAAAAAATATCAAAATCAAAAACAAAAAATTTAACTGTGCACCGCATCCTTAAGCTAACCGTTATAGAATTTTTAAAGAATGGTAAGATAACGGGGTAAACTAAAAAATTACTGTTTATAGTGTAGGGTTCGGGGTGCCTTTTTTTTAATTCCACCTTTTTACAAAATATACGAAAATTAATCAACTTTAGCCCTTAAAAAATTTGCGTTTAGGTTAAGAATTAAGTAATTTGATAAATAATTATTAAAATAGAGGTTTTAATCTTTGTTATTAATCCGCTTTAGTGAAAATTATTGAATGTTTTTGTTGTTAAATAATCGATTCAATACTGCAAATATCGCGGTCAGCTAGATTTTATTTGCCTATAGTGTTATAAAAAAATAATGATTTTGGATTATTTTAAGTAAAAACAAAAGTAATTTGAAAAATTTTATTTCAAGTAAAGTAAGAGTAAAAGTATTTTGTGATTTTTTAACCATTTTGTATTCTTTCCGCTGAAAATCCGCACAACGGATTCCGCGCCATCGCTGCTCATTGTTAAGCTTTGCGTCGAAGATGACTATAAGGCGGAGTTTAACATTAAGCAGCACTGACGCGAAATACCTTCTGCGGATTCGCAACGGATTTTTGACGAAAAAATCCCAAATGGTTAATTTAAAAGTAAAAAGTAAAGTAAAAGTAAGACCTAATTTTTTAAATAAAAATAAGAGTAAAAACATAATAAATGTAATTTTGAAACGAAGCAAAACACCGGTTTTTAGTACTTTAGTCCGAAGCTTCACTCCAAAGTGTTTTACTATATTTATGTATAAATTTTTATTTCTATAAGTTTTTTGGTCTTAGCGGATTAAAAAACTTTCTTCTGCTACTCATTTTACAACAAGCCCATAGGAAATCTAGTCGTTGAAATTACTTAAATATGACTTGAATTAATTTGCACGAATAAATCCATAAGTAAAGTAAAAGGAAGTGAAATTTAAAAGTCGAGTAAAAGTAAAAATAAAAGTAATCCAAAATCTGTTACTTTTATTAGTTTAAGTAAAAGTAAAGTAACTTTTTAAAACATTACTTTCAAGATTTCGTGTTCGGAAAGCTTGTCTTTAAACAACACGTTTTCGGAAAAAACGTCTTTTAGATAGGATTTTGTAAATGTATTTTCAAAAAGGCGAGTTTCCGCCCAAACGATAAAGTTTCACTTAATTTTTAGGCTTCGCTTAGGCTTGCGGAAAACTGTGGTGTTTGTTTACTCTTTAATTCAAAGAACACATCATTAATACAAATTTACCACAATAAAATTTTGCATGATTTTTGGGTTTTTCTTAGCGTTTCGGTCTTCAAGAAAAAATCATTTAATCAAAGTTTATCATAGTAAAAGTTAACTTGATTTTTAGGTTTGGCTTAGGCTTAAAAAATGGTTTAGATTCCACTGTTCAAGTCGCTAAATAATAAAAACTTTGTAAAAGTAAGTTTATAAAATTGCATTCAAAAGACAAGTTTTATGAAGGCGAGATGTAGACGACGAAAATTCCGGGAACTTTTTGATAGTTTTTTCTTTTTTTTGATACTTTCTGTTTTAGTTAGGGAATTTTTCTAGTGTTGTGATAGTTAACGAAAAATCAAAGTAGGTAGTTAAGTAGATAGTTAAGTAGGTAGATAACTACTTTAAAAATTATAAGTAGGTATTTAATTAGTTAATTGAAATCACAAGTAGGTAGTAAATAGGTAGTTAACTACTTGAAATTTTTGACCTAGGTAGTTAAGTAGTTAAGAGCTTCTTTAACTAGAATTTCAGTGGCATAAGTAATTGGATCTCCAAAAACCGGTGTTTTGCTTAGTTGCAAATTATTTTTATTATACTTTTACTCTTACGTTTACTAAAAAATAGGTTTTGCTTTTACTTTTACTTTACCTAACTAAAATTTCAACCATTACTTTTACTTTTATTTTACTTAAATCAAGAATATATAACACAAGAGAATGTCCGACTGTGCACTAAATTTTTGATCTAAATTTTGCGAGAAAAGTCGCACTTTCAAATTCGTGTGTGACTTTTCTCGCAAAAATATGCCATTTTCTGCTAGTTTTTCCGCACTGCGATTTTTAACACAGTGTTAGTTTTCTCGCAGTGGGGACTGCGACTTTTTTTGCACTCTATTTTGCTTTAGTCGTACTGCGATTATTTTCGCACTGCGAGTCTGGCTGCACAACAAAAAAATAATAAAAACAAAGCGGAGCAAAAATTTTGTGTTTAAATGAGTAAAAGTCGTTTTTTTAAGTTAAGATGTCAAAACTTTTTAGTTTTAATGAAATAAACTAAATTTCCAACGTTTTTAATTTAAATAAAGCTAGATTTAAAGTGTTTTACTCCATTGAAAATGACTACCGGCGTCTGTATTTTTTTTGTTGTGCAGTTAGACTCGTAGCGCGAAAATAATCGCAGTGCGACTAAAGCAGCTTAGAGTGCAAAAGAAGTCGCAGTCCCCACTGTGAGAAAACTAACACTGTGTTAAAAATCGCAGCGCGGGAAAACTAGCAGAAAATGGCGGATTTTTGCGAGAAAAGTCGCACAGAATTCGAAAGTGCCACTTTTCTCGGAAAATTTTGGTCAAAAATTTAGTGTACAGTCGGACAATCTCTTGCAAAAATTTAGTGTACAGTCGGACATTCTCTAGTCTTATATATTCTTGCTTAAATTAAAATTTCACAAATTACTTTTACTCACTACACTACAGTTCCAAAAATTTTTTTGATTTTTTCAAAAACAACCACTCGGGGGTTTTCGGGAGTCCCGATTTTACGAATCCGAACTTCGTTTTTTGATTTGACCCCAGAGGGGGCGCTAGGGGGGGTTGCGACCCCCCTAGGGGGGACACTGACTCTAACCCGGTTTTACTTCAAAACCAGCCAAAACACTCGGGGGTTTTCGGGGGTCCTGATTACGAATCCGAACTTCGTTTTTTGATTTGACCCCCGAGGGGGCGCTAGGGGGGGTTGCAACCCCCTAGGGGGGCACTCTGACTCTACCCCGGTTTTACTTCAAAACCACCTCAAAGCACGTACTCTTGGTTGAATACAGTTTTGAATAATGTACACTTTTTTTAATTAAAAAGTTAAAATTAAAAAAAAAACAAACATTTTTTTGGTGTTAAAACTAATTCCCAGGGGAATTCGAACCTCGAGCTCCTGTATTCTGAGTCCTACGCTCTAAACACTCGGCTAATGCTCCGTGTCAGTTTCTTTGTTAAAAACTGCTTTTAAACGAACGTTTCAAAATGTAGTTTCCCAACGTGAAATCAAAAAATATAAATGAAAGTTTAATTATTTGATAGGAATTAGTTTGTTCCCAATTTTTAACACAGCAAATGTACCATAATTCTGAGCCAGTTTTTAAGTTTTTAACGAAATCTCTACTATCACTTTTTTATTTTTTATTTCAACAATTTTAGTAATAAAACAAAAACTTCAATAGCAGGGATTTCGCTGAAAATTGTTGTGGGCATGTACATTTGATGTATCTAACTTGAGTTAAGTTTTTATTACGTAATATTAACTCTGGTTCTGTTAAATTGGGAAAAACTGTTTTAAAATGCCTTTTTTCAATGAAGATTTCTCGGCATGGAATGGTCCACCAAAAATGTTAAGGATACCGAACTGACCAGAAAAAATACCCTTTCTAACAACATACAGTTTATTTCTATCCGTCACGTACGTCACGATTTATACACAAAAACCGACAGGGTATCCCAACTGTATCGTTCCACCTTAACCAAAAATTATTACTTTTTACAACACTAGTCTAAGTGTATACTATGTAAGTAAAATAATAATTTAAGGTTTAAAAAAATCAAAATATTGAAATAAATTTTTTTGTTTTGCTTAAAAAAAATTGTATTAAGAAAATAAGTTTTTCTGCTTACAGAAGTGCTTAAATTCTAAAATGTGACTATTAATTACCTAAAACAAATAATTAACAGTAAAAAATTAGAGCTTTTGAAAAAAATAGCCAAAATTACAAATTTTTCTAAACTTTTAATCTGGTCCCGACCCTGGCAAATCCAAATTTTCATACCCCGGAACGGGCCCAGCGCCGGTGTCGTAGAATAGATCTTCCCCCATTACAGATCTTCCCCCCCGGAAGATTTATTCTGGTTCACGCCAGAACAGATCTTCCCCCCTCAGAATATTTATTCCCCCCTGTGTTAAAGCATACAGCAAAAATTTGCATAAAATTCTTAACAGAGAGGGGAAGATTTATTCTGGTGTTCACTCTAGAATAAATCTTCCCCCTTGTTATAAATCATGTAACAATTATTTGCATATTAAAAACAACATCCTTTTTTTGTTTTTTGTGTCATTTCGTTTTTTTTCTTCAAAAAATTCATAAAAAATACTCGAGGTTTCAGATCAAAGAATTGGTAATAAACACAAAAAAATAAATTTTATTCTAATCAAACATTTGAGATATCCGAAATATTTAAAAAAACCTGCCTTTTTTAAATTAACACCTTTTGAATGATTTACTTAAAATTAGGATTTCGATCCTATAAAGCTAAAATGTGAACCCTAAGCAAACCTAAGCAGAAAACTTAAATTCAAAATATTAACCGTTTAAAATATTAAGCAATATATTATGAAATAAAGTTAGAACTCGCAGGAAAGTTTGGCGGCGCCAGAAAAAATACATTCTGCATATCTTCGGAAAATATCACTTCCTGATTAAAAACAAAAAAACTTTTTTCCTAAGCCTAAGCAAAACCTAAAAATCAACCTAAACAACCAAAAAAATAACAACTTTAAACCTGTTTAATGTTAAATTAACTGCTGAACATGAAGAAGGTTTTTTTTGTTTTTGTATTGGCTTTTAAATATAAAAAAAACTAAAAACTTATGGATACTCATAATCTAATTTTTATTTCTTCTTATTTCAATTTTTGTCTATATATTATGTTTTATAAGAAGCAAAAACTGAAAGGTAAATAATGAATCAAATACTGATCAAAAAAAATTAAACTGGTGTCCTTTTTCATGTTTTTTTATTATACTTTGTCTTAAAAATTGATAAACTTAAAGAAAAAAAGCCTTTTCACGATATTAATTTTCTTAAAAAAATATTCAGTTTATTTAATTATGGCATATTTTTTTACATACCCAAACAAACGAACTAATGCAAACGTTTTTTTTATCTCCAAAAAGCAACTAAATAATACTTAATTATTAATGTCAATGCTCAATTGTTTTGTGAATTAACAACAATTAAAGCTAAAGTTGATTTATCTAAAAATACAAAAAACAAACTATTTTTTTTCTAAATGTAACATTTTAACCTTCTGTGTTAAAAATTATGTTTTTAAAATTTGCCCTAACAAGTTCTCGTGTACCATTTTTTAAATTTATGCAAATTTTTGAGGGGGGAAGATTTATTCTGGTGTTTGAACCAGAATAGATCTTCCGGGGGGAATAACTATTCTGAGGGGGGAAGATCTATTCTGGCGTAAATCAGAATAAATCTTCCGGGGGGAAGATCTATTCTAGAGCGCACCAGAATAAATCTTCCGGGGGGAAGATCTATTCTAGAGCGCACTAGAATAAATCTTCCTGGGGGAAGAAAAATAGGGGGGAAGATCTATTCTGCGACACCGGCATGTACAGACATCCTGCCCCGGTTAATCCCTAGGCGGAAACTTGGGCTTAAGTTTTGGTTTGCCTACAGGTGTAGAAACCCCGCACTTACGGTTCTAAATTTTTCTATTTGAACTCTCTAAACTCTACGCTTCCAAGTTCCTTATGATCAAAATCCTCAAAAAGCCACACTTTATAGGTCGGAAATTCCTTTGAGCTGTTCGCCATGGGTCGATTCACGTTCGGAATCGCCTTGGGGGCCGGTAGCGGCCTGGCGGCTATGTTTATCACGGAGATCGCGCCGCAGAACTACCGCGGCGCCTGCGGAGCCGTGCAGCAGGTCCGGAGTTGTAAACGGTCGGGTCGGGCCGGGTCAAACCTATTTTGCCATTTTTTTATAATTTGCACACAGTAGCTAAAGAAAAAAGGCTGGTTCACACCGGAGCGATAAATGACAAGTGCGACAAATCGTTACTTCGAGCGTTTACAACGTTACAATTGTCTTTTGACTCTGTCTGTGTGTACTATGTAGGCTAAAAAGTCAAAATTTACCAAATATTTTTCTAATTTGCGCTTTATACCGCCTATGCTATCGAAAGATGGGTGAACAAATCGGCCGCGTGTTAGCGAGATTGTGTTGCCTTTCAAGTTTTAAAGTCCGAACCGGCTGGGGCCGGACAAAATATTAGTTAACCCAACAAGCCGCTTTCTGGTTTTGCATTGCTTAATAGCAAAATAGGCAGGTAAATAAATTTATAAACTTGTGTCCAAGCTGTTTTCAACTCCAAAGAGGTTTTTCTTGGGTTCGGGAACTTTCTGTCGCAGCTGGTCACCTTGCCACAACTGCTGGGTACCGCCACGTTTTGGCCGTTGGCCGTGGTTATTCCAGCCGTTCCAGCCGCCCTCCAGATGGCCACCCTCTTGTTGAGTCCAGAAAGTCCGCGGTGTGCGATTTATTTGCTGGTAAAATGAAACTTAGTTAGATACAATACTAGCCGGTTTGAACAAATAAATCGCTTTTCGGTGCCTTTGAATTTTCCTTAAGGTAGAACACTACAGTTCCAAAAATTTCTTTGATTTTTCCAAAAACAACCACTCAGGGGTTTTCGGGGGTCCTAATTACGAATCCGAACTTAGTTTTTAAATTTGACCCCCTAGGGGGCGCTAGGGGGGTTGCGACCTCCCCTAGGAGGGACACTCTGACTCTACCCCGGTTTTACTTCAAAACCACCTCAAAGCACGTAGTCGGGGTTGAATACAGTATTGAATAATGTACATTTTTTTTAATTAAAAAGTTAAAATTAAAAAAAAAATTTTTTTGGTGTTAAAAATAACTCTTAGGGATTCGAACCTAGAGCTCCTGTATGCTAAGTCCTACGCTCTAACCACTTGGCTACTGCTCCGTCTCGGGTTCTTTGTTAAAAAGTACTTTTTAAACGAACGTTTCAAAATGTAGTTTCCCTACGTCAAATCAAATTCATCCATTGCAAAATTATGGAAATTTGTTTACGAACCGATTTTAACAAACTATATATAAAAATGGAGAACTCAACGAGTTAGAAACATTGGCGTTGTTTATTTAAAAATTGTATAGAGATCTATTGAGAAACTAGGCTCCAAAGTTAATAAAATTTTCTCAAAAAACTCTTCAAAATGTCGGGTTTTCTCGGGTTATTTCTATACGATTTTGCTGAAAACAACAGGAAAGTTGTATCTACTCGTCTTCTAATTACGTACAAAAAATTTTTAAAATCGACACGCACAAAAAAATTTTATATGTCATTTTGTAAAAAAAACCTGCGATTCGTCGGAATCCCCTTTGTGGATTATTCCCACAGCTTATTTTTAATTTTCATGTTTCATCAAAATCTAAAAAATGATGTTCAGGACATGAGGATTAATACAGTATGTAGTTTATAAACATTGGTTATTTCTGTAGTGTTCCACCTTAAAACGTGATAATCCATCAAGTTAAGCCATTTCAAAGTAGTGTATTCTAGCATTGGCTAACAAATTAAAATTATAACGTCACAAAATAGAGGTAAACCGATTGCTGTCGCCATTTAAATCTTAGAAATAAAACAAATATGGTGTAACATTTCCAACTTATTGCACTCTTTGCGCAATATAAACATAAGGGTATCCTGAACAAATCCAATCCGTTAATTATGGATGGATTTTAAAAAAACCTTGTAAAAAAAGCTTGGGTAGCCAAAAGTGACAGTTAAAAAAATATTAGGATTATTTTTTAAGAAGAAAAGTCGGCCATGATGTGGTTTTTTTGTTATTTTCTGTGCTGTGTTTTAAAATTAACGGTTAAGTTCAAACTATAAACTTATATTCTAAATTGAAAGGAAGTTAATCAAACTTATTT
>JASAMX010034638.1:0-33191 GCA_030248175.1 Microlaimidae sp. YZB2_3
ATTAAGAATAAGCTCTAAAAAGAACGACTATACCTAAACGTCAACCCAATGTAGCTTCAACAGTTGTTTGTTGGATTAAAAGATCCCCCCCATTAAGTAACCATTCAAATCACGAGAATCTGACGTCACTTTATCAGCCAATTAGATTCGATTTAATACTAATTATTTTTTGATAAAGTGACGTCAGATTCTCGTTATTGAGTGATTACTTAATAGGGGGCAATTTTTAATCCAAAGAACAACTGTTGCAGCCACGTTGGAGTCACCTTTAGTCTTTTTTTGAAAATATTTAATGAAGTAGCTGAAATGTGTTGTTCAGATACAGAGTTCCATTTTGAAACAATCCTATTGCAGAAAAAAATGTTTTGTAGAATTAATTCTACTTTTTTGAACTTCTAACTTATTCCTACGTCCTCTAGTAGGATTTACATTTTAAAAAATCTATGAGGTGTTAAAGTGTATGTGAGATTATAATTTTATAAAACTTTGAAATATCAATAATAATGCATAGATCAGTAAGTTTGTCAAGTTTGAAAAATTTAAATCAATTATCATAATTTGTATAATATAGTTTACAACATTTAAAAATTCTTCTTGAAAAATTTCGCTGCTCTCTTTCTAGAAGTTCAATATCTTTTTGTAAATGAGGATTTCAAATTACATTTCCATATTCCAAAATCGGCTGAGCGTAACTAATATAAGCATAGATAAAATTTTTAACTGAATAGGATCTTGGATGTACCTAAATGTTCTGAATATAAGCGAACTATTTTTAAAGCTTTTTTAACAATGATTTAACAGTGGTAAGAAAATTTTAAATTGTCAGAAACATAAACTCTGAGGTTAGACATATGTAACACATTTGACTGACCTCAGAAGTTTTATATGGGAGATATGAGCGGACCAATTAAAATTTGGCAATTATGACGGTTAAAAAAAAACAGAAAACAACGCATATTTTTTTAATTCCCGCCTTTTTTTCAAAATATACTAAAAACAGTCTATTTAGCCTTTAAAAAATTGCATTTTTCCTCCATATTAAATAATTTGATAGTTAATTGTTAATATATGGTGTTCAATCTAATATTAAGCGTTTTTGGTTGAAAATTTTAAATTGTTTTATTGTTAAATAGTTCATTTAATACTGCAAATTTTTAAGGTCAGATAGGTTTATTGGCCTTTAGTAATAAGGTGTTATTTTAAGTTCTAAGTAATGAGAATTCATTTTGAAAACCTGACTCGTTATGTGTATGTTATATATTTTTTAATTCATGGCTTCTGAAATATTTATATCAATATAATTTTGTAATTTAGGTGTCATTTTGTTTTCTAACAATAAAATTTTCATTTACTGGCAAATAATTTAATTATTAACGTTTTTTAAAGAAAAATTTAATTAACTTAAATAAAACCAGAAAATGCGTAAGAAACAATTTGTATACCCATATATAAACATACATTCTATTTTATTATTAAGAATTTATTTAAGCATATTTGTAAATTTTCAACAAAAACCTATATATACTATTAAATCAATAATTTATTTGTAATTTTAGCTATGTTTTAGAAGGATAGTATTTTAAGATATATTTTACAAAAAGTTTTAACTGAAAAATTCTAAAAACAAGTTTTTTTTAAAAAAATAGTGCTGAAAAAACTTGTGTTGCAATGCAAAAATAAAATCAGTTTAAAAATGATTAAGACTGGAATAAAATTTTAGATAAGTGTAGCGCCAAGCCGGTGTTGAACGCGCGTCTACAATAATTCAGTTGAACGTCCCGTAAAAAGAGCAAGACTATCAGGGATGGACTCAATAAATAAGGTTCACTTACGTGTCCCTGGGGGAAAATGAAGGTGAATGAGTCTTCTGGAAAATTCCTAACGGTCTTTTGGCTGTGGACAGAGCGGCCAAGAGGCCGGCGCAGGTTAGGGTTTAAAAGGGTAGAACAGCTAAAATTATACATGTTTAATTTATATTTTGGTTGTGATAATTTTAATAAAAATTGTTATATGTTATGGATTACAAGGTTTACAAGTATATATAAGCGTTTTACACTTATTTTATAAAATTTAAAATGGAACAATTTTTAGACAAAACTTTTATTATTTTAAGTAAGTGGTAACGCGTATAAAGCAAAAGCGAGCGGTGACCGTAGCAGTTGATTCAAAAAGGAAGATCAAAAGATAGCCAGGAACTTTAAAGGTTCTCTTGCTGTGCGCTAATTTTTAGGAAAGAAAAGACTCAAATTCACTGACCAATTTATCCAAGGGGCAAAGCTCTACTCAACGTAACCAAAGTTGCAAATTCCAGTCCAACATTGGGGATGCGCAGTATAAGCCTTTAGGCCTATAATAGTAACGGCCTTTAGGCTTATTTAAGCCCTGAATCCAACCGACTCAGGGCATAGCCAAACTTAGATTTTGCGGTCGTCTCTATGAGGCCGAGGCTTTGTAAAAATTACAAATATAAACTTTACCTTTTCAGGTAAAGTTATTTGATGGGAAGTTTTCTTAGAGACAACCGCAGGCCAGGGACTAAAACCACCACCATGGCGGTTACATCAAAGAAACACCATGGTCAAAAGAACCATTTGGTTATTGAAGGAGAACTGCTAAAAATTAGCATACAAAAATTTAGGGAAATGTTACCTGATTTTGAACCATTTGGTTATTAAACGAGAACTGCTTAAAGTTTGCATACAAAAATTTAGGGAAATATATTTTAAAACATACTTAAAAAGATGGCATAAGCTTTAATTAAATTTAAGAAACTTTTATGTTTACGTTTTTACAATAGCCTTTTTATGCTTACAGTGGGTGAATGATTTTAGTGCGCATATTTCGCCACATAAGCATAAATTATCTTAACGGTACGGTTGTTTTAAACGATAATTATATCAATGTATAATTAACATAAAATTTCTGTACATTTATAAAAATTTCGTAGAAATAAACAATTACGCTATGTATGTAGAGCTCACAAGATACACTCACTTTAAAATTTTTTTGAGTCTTTCTTAATCATTTTTGAACAGACTTTATTTGTTGCAACAGCAACTAAGGTTAAAACAAAGGTTTTTTTATTAATTGCGACAGCAACAGAGGTTAAAACATTTGTATTAATCATAAAAGTATTTGATCTATTTATAGATCATCGTTTAGTTATTGATTTTTTGTTTAATGCTTTTGCTCTGATGTTCTCATTTTTCGCATGATATATTACTACTTGTAATTTTAACAAATACTTGAGCAGCTACATTTTTCTGCAATAGAAATATTAGAAAAAAAAGTTGTCTCATGCTAAATCTAAATTTTACTAATTTTTTCAAATTTTAGTTTTGTCGAACAGTGAATAATCGATCAAATTAATATTAATCCAGCGCTACATTTTTAAATATTTAATACACGTTTTTTCCTTAAATAATCAAAACATGTTTGTTATAAAATAAAAAGCGCTCCGTGCTATTTCTTGATTGACTATCTTTATTTTTTAAAATATCTATTATTGCCATTCCAGTGTTTTTTTTAATGTTTAATACACGTTTTTTCCTTAAATAATAAAAGCTGTTTGGATTAAAATAAGAAGCCTATTTCTTGATTGATTATGTATATTATTTTTTAGAAGATAATACAGTCTTTTTACGTTATTTTTAACTATATGTATTTTGGCGTATGTGTAAATCACTTTATTTTATTTTTATCAAAAACAAAAAATACATAAGCCAGTATACATAAGTATACAGTATACATAAATACATAAGCCAGTGCTGTGCACTGGCATTATATGCACCTATAGGCAAATAAAATCTAGCTGACCGCGATATTTGCAGTATTGAATCGACTATTTAACAACAAAAACATTCAAAATTTTTCAAAATAACAAAGATTAAAAACTGTATTTTAATAATTATTTATTAAATTACTAAACTTGTAACATAAATGCAAATTTTTTAAGGGCTAAATTTGGTTAATTTTTGTATATTTTGTAAAAAGGTGGAATTAAAAAAAATTGTGCGTTCTTATTTGTTAATTAAAAAAAACGTCATTACCGCACAATTTTAATTGGTCCCCTCATGTCTGCATTCTAATTTTCAGCGTCAGCCAGATATAATTCAACCATAATATGCAAAGCTGAACAGCTAAAAACTAGCTAATTTTTTTCCAATTTAAAAAATTTCCGTTTGATGTGATAATTGTACGTTAATAGTGAACAGCTTCTTGGGAACTGCCACTTTTTTCGCTATTTTTAAATTCGGAAATCCTTTTTTTCGAAAAATTGTTACGTAACAGCTGTGTATTTTCAATTAAACTTTGACACATTGCGCAGTTAAAGGAGCACTGTCACAAATCAAATTCCTATAACGCCCGAACCGGACTGCTCCTTTAATACCACACCTACCTAACTCAACTTTGGTATTTAGAGTGCTCCACTACAAGGCTACAACATTTTTAAATTTCAGCTGAATCGGTTCAGTATTAAAGGAGCAGTCCGGTTCGGGCGTTATAGGAATTTGATTTGTGACAGTGCTCCTTTAAGTTTGTTCAATGAATTAATTCTAATTAAATATAGAATATACTTTGTGTAATATATAAACGGAATTTATTACTGGTATTAATAGTTACAAAATCAAACACGTTTTTAAGAATATTGTCTACTTTTTGTGTTTTATTATATCCTTAAAAAAACTGGAGAAGTGATTTTTGTTCTGAAGAAATTTATATTTTAAATTTGTGAAAGTTGGAGCTGAACACAAAAAACTTAGAGCAAAAATTTAAAATCGCCAGGCGGCTTTTTACCTGAAGCACTAAACCCGGAACATTGTAGAACATAATTATCATAAATAAAACCTAATTGTTATTTTGGTAAAAAAAAAACAAAAGCCAATCCATTAAACTCATGTTAACTTAGTGTTATTTTAGCACGTATTTAAAACTCTTAATAATGTTTTAATTTTTTTACTTTTTCTTAAGAAATCTCCTTGTTTACATAAATTGATATTTTAATAATTTTATGCAAAATTTAATTTAAATAAAGCTAAATAAAACGTCTTTACTCCTTGTTAGGGCTTAAAAACTCCTAACTACTCTCTAAACTCACTTAATACAATTTCAATGTTACAAAATTTAATAATTTTAGCCCGTGCAAAAGATTTTGTGAAAAAGCAAAAAATAATTGGGTTTTGTCAATAAAACAATAAAGTTAGTACCTAATTTTACAAATGTATCAAGTTGTTATTAATAGTAGAAGTTATCAGTAAACAAAACACTGTATTGTTTTTTTAACTTACAAACAAATAGTCAATCTAAATATAACCATATCAAAATTCAAAATGAATTAATAAAATTTCCTAAATTAATTAATGGTTTTCCCTGATTTTCAAGGATTGCGGTATCCCTGATTTTTCAGGGAGACATATAAGTAACGTACATATTTTGCAAACACGAATTCATTTTTATAAGTTTTTAATTTCGAAATCGGTATGTTTATGTTTATTGTTAACGATTTTAATAGTTTTAAAACTTAAAAAAGATTGTTTGTCGAATTATTTGTGCTATTTCTAACGTTTTAGAGTATATCATGCGACTTTTGACACGTTTTTCTCTAAATAAAACATATCTTTAATTATTTTGCTCGAAATATGGAAAATCCAATTTTTGGATCTAATTATAATTATATCTTCGTCAAAGTAAAAACTTTAAAAGCACCGTTCACTTGGTTTAATTTCATGGCACTAAAAGGACAGAAATAGCTTGTGTGTGCACAAACTTTAACTCTCTAGTTAAGTATTATAATGTTCTGCTAGGGAGTTGTAGTTTTTGCAGTGCTTTTATTCAAAAAAGTGTACATTTTTAATCACCAAAAAATCTGAAAATCGATAAAGGTAAGACTATTTTGTCTCTTAGCTTTTCGGTATATTAATGCTTTACACGTAGTTATTTTTGTATTATTTTTTTGTGTCTTTTTACACTTTCACTTAAAGCTTCTGAAACCCCAAGTAATTTTCCTAATTTAAAAAAAAAACATAAATAGAATATTAATGCCTAATACTTCTGTGTCTCATTTTAGCAATATCTTGTTTGTAAGCTATTCTAATGTAAACCTGAAACAATTATGCGGCAATCAATTTGCAAAATATAACCTGAAAATCAAAACAATGTATGAAGTAGATAGTTAGAAAAAACTATAAAGTACTTTGTAAAAGAAAAAAAAAACTTAATGGTTTTTTTAAAACTATTGAGTGATTTACCGGGGCCTTTTTTAAAAATTCTCTTGATTGAAAATGATCAAGTTGTGTGTGGAAAGTTATTATTTCTGTTTAGAGAGTAGGCTTTTGTCGCAGAATAAATTTCCCATTATTACGAATTGGGGACAATTCGTTCCCGAAACAATTCGCTTCTTGTTTAATTCGCTCCACAAACTATTCGCTTCCTGAACAGTTCACTCCCTGCCCAATTCGCTCTTGGAATTGTTTATAAACCAAATTTTTACAAAACAGTTTATTGCGGACAATTTGCTCTCTGGACAATTCGCTTCCTGAACAATATACTTCCTAGGCAGTTCGTTCACTGCCAAATTCGCTCCCGGGATTGTTTATAAATCCAATTTTCACACAACAATTTATTGCGGACAATTCGCTCACTGGATGATTCGCTCCATGAGCAATTTACTCCTTGGACAGTTCGCTCCCGGCGGGAATTTTTCACTAGCTTTTGAATTCTTTGCTCTTTATTCCCAGTTCGGGAGGTTTTTTTATAAGTGTAATTTCTATAAAGCTTACTTCTTTTGGGGACAATTTGTTTACTAAGTTTAAGTTTAAATTGTAATTTGGTTTAACTCCGAAAATTATTTAAATGAATGCTGCTATTTCGAAAAAAATATTGCGTACTTGCGGTTTTACATTTGGTTGAAAAAAATATTGCGTACTTGCGGTTTTACATTTGGTGTGTTTTATTTGCTGTTAATCCCGGTATTAGAAACCAAAGATTTTCTTTTTAAAAGAAGCGAACTGCTTATAAAAACTAATAAAAATAGAATTTTATTTGCAAAGGTATGAATAGTACATGTAATTATAATAATGTTTGAAGATCAATTTTTTGGATTTTGCTATAATAAAAGATTTTAAAGAAGGGGAAGTAAAAATTTAAAGTACCAATTTAGCAAAATAATAAATTTAAAAAAAAACAATTTCTTTTTCTGACATTTGTTTGTTTAAAGGTTTATTAACAATGGCGCTAGAAAGAAATTCGGAAAGAATTTTTTCGGAAACATTTTCAAATTAATAACAAAAGAAAATTTTGTTTTCCCTAAGCGTAAGCTAAACTTTTTAAAATCATACAAAACTTAAAAAAGTCTAAAAATTTTAAAAAATGCGAAATAATTTACTGCTTAATGAAAATTTTTTTCGAAGATAATTTACAAAAGGTATATCTTCCGGCCACCATAATAATACCGAACCATAACAACTTCGTTAAATTAGAGTTGTTTTTTTAAAAAAACAAGCTTATTTGTACCAAACTGTTAATGTAAAACTTTTTACTAATTCCTTGCAAATTCCTAAATTTTTTAATACTTTTTAATACAATTATATTGTTTTTCTCAGTGTCGCCAAAGTCTTTGATTGGAACAAATAAAAAAACAACAAAAATTATACACTTACAATTTTGCCATTTGGAGGCCTCTCAATCTTGTTTTTTTCTATGATTGAATTATATCTGGCTGACACTGAAAATTAAAATGCAGACATGAAGGGGCCAATTAAAGTTGTGCGGTAATGACTTTTTTTAAAACAAATAGGAACGCAGAATTTTTTTTAATTCCACCTTTTCACAAAATACACAAAAAATAACCAACTTTAGCTCTTAAAAAATTTGAATTTAGACTAGAAATTCAGTAATTTGATAAATAATTATTAAAATACAGTTTTTAATCTTTGTTATTAATCCCTTTAGTGAAAAATTTTGATTGCTTTTGTTGTTAAATAGTCGATTCAATACAGCTAGATTTTATTTGCCTATAAACCTTATTTTAAAATTTTTTTTTGTTTTTGCCATTTATTATCATGCCTTAAAACGTGCTCAACAGACCAGCACTTCAGTTTCCGCGATTTTTCAATTATAAACTTTGGCCGTCAATGAATTCACTTACAAAATTTTTAAAAAATAATTTACCTAAATTTTTAAAAAATTTGTCTCATCACTTGTATTGGTATAACTGTATAGAAGTACCATATTAACTTATCATTCTGCAATAGATCAAGTTATTTTAAACTCTCATAATTTGATTTTAAAAGGTTTTAAATAAATTCACTATTTTGAATTTTTTTTTAAATTTGAAAAACTCTAGCATGTCTGGTGTTGTGGGTTCCGGTTCCGAGTTCCGGATTTTTTAAATACATTCCGGTTCATCTGAAAAATTTAAGTTTCTGAAAGCTCCAATTCTGGTGTTATGGATGTTTCAAAATTCCGTCTATTACTAAGTTACTATAAATACCCAAACAACAGTACTCAAAAAAACAATCAAAAACGAGTTCATTAATTTTTTCGTGTGCTAATTTAGTGGCGAGATAAGCTTTGGGTAGCAAAAAAATCTTTTTGAATTTTTTAGTTTGTGCATTTGTTTATTGCACTTATTATTGTATATAATGATAAAAAAATGATGTAAAAAATGAAGTGAAAAAGGGACTATAAAAATTGTGCCCATGGGATATTCTAGAAGTGAATTGTTTTGTAGAAACTATAATTTCTAACAGCCACATTTTTTTGCATAAGAAATGGTCATTGAATTGTATCCGGCGAAATAAGTTTTATAAAAAACGATTGAAAAATTTAGAATTGAATCGTCCCGATCAATCAGCTGCGTGCCAACCATGCTTTTGCAAATTATTTCTTACATGACTTTAATCGATTAAAAAATTCATAAAAAATACTCGAGGTTTTAAATAAAAGAATTGGTGATAAACACTACAAAAAACAATTTTTTTAATTAAAACATTTCAACGATGCTTTGAAACATTTAAAAAACTGTCTATTTTAAATAAACACCTTTCGAACGTTTTACTTAAACCAAGAATTTTAAACCGGACGTGTAAAGCTAAAATGTGAACCATAGCAAGCCTAATCAGAAACCTTAAATTTAATTTATTTGAAGTTTAACATATTAAACAATAAATGATAAAATTGAAACTCGAAAAAACTTTTGACAATTCTAAAAAAAGAATTCTGCATATCTTCGGAAAAAATCACCTCCTGATTAAAGACAAAACTTTTTTCCTAAGCCTAAATAAAACCTAAAAATTAACCTAAACAACCAATAATAAAACACTTTAAACCTATTTAATGTCAAAATTTACTGCTTAATACAAAGAAATTATTCGTTTTGTTTTATATTGAATTTTAAACTAAAAAAACTAAAAAACTAAAAAACCCTCGAATGCACTTATTTTAAAATTTATTTTTTCTATTTCAATGTTTTATATATGTTTTAATAAAAAGTAAAAAGTAAACGTAAATAATAAATTAAATCCTAATTTGAAAGGAAATCACTGTAGTCATTTTTTTCATGTCTTTTTTTGTTGCTTTGACTAAAAAATTGTTAAACTAAAAAGAAAATGCTTTATTTCTGGGCAATTTTTTAACAAAAAAAATAGTCAGCTTGTTTAATTATGAGCGTATTTTAATTTGAACAATACAAACTAGTGCAAATGTATAATTTTAGTTTCGAAAACGGACAAAATAATACTTAATTTTCAATATTAATGCTCAACTGTTTTTGAAAGTAATAACAAGTGTAGTTAAATTTTATTAAACTTTAGTAAATACACAAAAACAAACTACTAACTATTTTATTATTAAATGTGGCATTTCAACCTTGTGTTTTAAAAGCTATGCATTTAAAATTTACGCAAATCGAATCTCCACTATCATGTTTTTAATTATGTAACATTTGACGTATTTTTATTGCAGAGGGGAAGATTTACTCTTGTGCTTGAAATAGAAAAGATTTTTCGGAGGAGGGGAATAATGATTCTGAGGGGGAAGGTCTATTTTGGCAAAAATAATCAGAATAAATCTTCAAGACCTTTTTTAGAGCGTTCCAGAATAAATTTTCGGGGGGGGGGGGGAAAGAAGGGTGGGGATATTGTTCCAGTGCGCAATGAATAAATATTTTTTTTTGAGGAGGGGGGGGGGAGAATAATAATAGAAAGACTTATAGGCTGTGATAGAGTATTAATTTAGCGCAACATTAAAGAAAAATTTGCTAATAAGCTTAATACAAAATATGAAAATTTTTACGGTTATCGAATTTAATTTTCAGCTCACAAATTAATTTTAATAACTTTAAAACGAAACGGAAAGTTTGTTTTTTTCATAATTGTCAAACTAAACGATAAAGGAACGGCTTAAAAACTTTGAAGCCAAATATAAATAAGTTGAAAACTTGAAGCCGAAGAGTTGGAAGTCACTCAATCTTATGCCTAAACCTAAACAACACAACTAAACTTTATTTAGGACAAACTAACTTTTTAATCTGTCCGTCAAAATTTTCAAACTTTTTCAATGGCTTGAAATTTCTTACTTACGGCTCAAAAAGGACCGTTACGCAGCCGCCAAAACTGTTAATCAATAACGATTAACCAGTGTTTGAGTCAAAAATTCATTATATATTATGCATCAAAATACCTTGAAGTCGCGTTTTTTTATCAAATGTAAATAATTATTGTAGTTATTTTTTTCTTGTGAAATTGTGTCAAAAATATTAGATAAAAATATTCATGCTGAAACATAGAAAATAACCAGTGTCCTTAAATTTTTGTTTTTAATCATTTCGACCATTTAATTTGAGATAATTTAAATTTTGGTTTCAGTTTTTGGCACTGCACTGCATTATTATAATTTTATTTAATCTTGCTTTCGATATTCTACAGGCAATTTCGGTCAAAAAACCAATTTGCTTTTGTTTGTTTTTATAGATGTCCACGTTTCATGGAACTGCATGACAATTTAAAAACATGGCAGCGCCTAAATAAAAAAAAACAATCGTGGAATTTTACGGTTTAAGGTTTTCGGAAGCTTTTCAGTTTATATATGTGGCCTTAAATGGGACAAATATGTCTGAGCAACATACTTTTTCATTATTTTTCTGATATATAATTTTGGGTTTATCACGTATTATCTTTAAAAAACAGAAGCCCATGTTATTTGTAATTAGACCTTTATATTGTTGTAAGCACGTAATTGCTTTTTATTTTTAGTTTAATTAGAACTTAATTAAAGAAATAACTAAAACACTCATTAATTTGTAATATAAAATTTGAATAAATTCTACTGCGTCTATTTATACGCACAAAAACAAAAAATATTTCTACAAAAGTTGAAATTTATAGTCTGTCTCTGTACCAAGATGATGTGGACTGCAAAAAATTTTAGGTGAGCATATCTTACTATCGCAACACTAACGTTAAGGTCCACTTATACCCAAAATTTTTATTAATATAAAGATTTAAACGTTAACTATTGATTCATATAAAAACATAAATTTGTAATTCATTTATATAAATCATTCCTTCCGTTATTGAAATACGTTCACTTAAATTTTTTTTTATGTCAATATTAGTTTTGTACAAACTATAGAACATTTAATTATTTTTATGAACGTATTCAAGACATCTTTAAATTGTAACATAGTAATTTGTATTATATTTGCGTTTTTTATGAATTTAAAAGCTCGCCACGCGTGAGAAAATTTTAACTCACTGAAATATCGGTGATGATTTTAGGTCATGATTGAACTATAGTATGTACAAAAAACTGTGCGCTGAAAAAAGTTTTAAGTATATTTCGAAAAAAACTCAATACCACACGTTATCGGCATATATCTGTAAATATATGTATATCATAAAGTTATTATCTGTACACTTTCAAAACTATCCTATAAATTAAATTAACCTTGGGTTGGTAAGGCATGCCAGAGTTTTAGTCGGGTCGGACCGGGCTGGGACGTAATTTTTAGCTTTATAAGATGGCCCGGACCCCACCGAAGCTTTTAAAAATAATAAACTACAAAAATTTCCAAATGACAAAAACTGACCAGACCAAAAACTCTTGCGGGCCGGCCCAAAAACTACATAATCTCGTTTCGCTTACAACTCGTACGTATGCCCACTTAAAATTTTTTGTTCGCATCAGTTTTGTACCATACAAACTATAATATGATAATTAAAATATTTAGAGCTTTTTTGTTGTATTTTCTTGATTAATGTTTAGTTTAAACTTTTGAAAAAAGTTTAGTTTCTGACATTTTAATAAGCGTTAAGCAATGTCAATAAAACCAGTCATAAAAATTGTCAAAGTCAAAAATATTTTCTTGATTCGAACGCTGTGGTTAAATTTTTTTACATTTAGCAATGCTTAAATATTTTTTGAAAATAAAAATTTAAAAAATCATTTTTTGTATAGATCAACTTTTAAGAATAAAAGACAACGTATTGAAATTTATCACAATTAACAAAATTGCTCTTTAACTGTATTATTTTTTTCAGAAAAAAAGGTAGTTTTCTTAAAATACTACTCGGTATTGGACTAAATTTTAAAACAGCTTCGGGACTATTAAATGTGCCTTTCTACAGTTTCATCAAAATCATATCTACATAGTTGATAATTTCAATTTTATAACTAACTTATATATAATTTATATAACTTTATATAGAACTTTATTATTTTTATGGCTAAAAATTATAACAAAACTACTACAATATACTAAAAATATATTTTTGCAATCACTTATTGCAACATTCGAGTATCACTTGATGTTATGTTTATAATTTTTAGGCAAAAAATATAAAAATTGTTTTATGTTTGTTTTAATCCAGTAACACGTTTAAAAGTTTGATTTTTGGTAAATTATTATTTTGCATGTAAATTTTAAAGATTTTAATTTTTTTTATGATTATGTAAATTTCTAAAAAAGTGGGTTAACTTTTTGGAAGTATTTTTTCTTCAATGGTTTAAATCCTAATAAGTTTTTATTTATAGAAAATCAATATTCTATATAGTTAATTATGAAAATAAGAAGCGGAAACATATTGTCTATGGATTTTCTTGGCGGCTTAGCAAAAGGGAAACCAATAAACGCCCATGTGCGTACTCCTGTCAATAGTAAGCGAATAATTTAGAAGTGTTTTTTCAAAAAAAAAAATTCATCAGTAAATTTTGTTAATTAAATTTTTTTACAAAATTCTTTCGGAATTCGAAACATATTTCACACGGCTATTATCACAAACTTTCATTTATTTCCACGGCTATTATTTCACACGATAACACATTATCACAAACTTTTTTGTGAAGCTAAACATTAAAAAACACACTTGTTGTATTATCCATTTTTTAATAAAATCTACTTTAGTTTTATACAAAAGTATGTATTTTTCTATCGTTTCTTTTACCAATAAAAACCAGAAAACTTTACTATAGGTAAAATACTCGGCATTGCAACCAGTAGAATTTATTTATTTATTGTATTTGTATTTAAATTTGAATTGCTATACCGTTCGTTTCAACGCGCGCCGGATTTTATAGTGTCAGCAATTTGTTCACTTTCTCCGCCGTTGATCTATCCACTCACGCGCGGACGAAAACGTGAGCTTAATTTATTTTGTAAGCGTGCGCTTTAATTTTTCTAAAAACAACTTCCCAAAAGAACTTCCCAAAAAATTTTGCTCCAAAAATTCCCAAAAGAACTTCCCAACTTCCCAGACACGATTTTTGCTGCTATAGTTAACGTTTATTCATAAATTTTAACACCAAAAATCAATTCTGAAATATTATTGGTCATTGGCGGTTACGCAGAAAACCGATAGTTGCACCTATGACGACTTTATCTGTAATTGCAACTGGTTGGTTACGGTCCCGATTTCTAAAATAATAATATCAAGTTTATATAAAATCAAAACCACAAAAATTTTAATAACTGCAAAACCCCAATTTTTTCTCCTTGGAGGATTTATTGAAATAAATAATGTGCTTTATCTTGCATGTTGTAACAACTTTTAACACGTCGTAATAGGTAAACCGTTTTTGTTTAACATGTAAGTATATCTTGGATCAAAGTAAGAAAAAAATCGCAGTACAACTAGTTTGTCTATTTTTTTTAAAATTATTGCGTTAAACCGAAAATTAGCGGAAGAAACATGTTACTTTTTGTAAATAAAAAATTTAACATGTACGGTAATGTATGTATTGTATTCTAATGTTGTAAAAAGTTACTTTTACTTTTACTTAAACTGAAAAATAACAAATTTTTCATAACTTTTACTTTTAATTTACTCGGCTTTTAAATTTTACTTACTTTTACTTTTACAAGTTGCACTAGAAAGTTTTTGAAGCCGCTAACACGTTAAACATCATTTTTTTAGACCAAAAATTATTGAAATGAAAATTTCCCGTTGGGATTTTAAAGATCCTCAAAATGTCATAGTAATCGTTATCATGTCATATAGGTTTTGCTCGTGGAACTGGTTGTGGGAGTAGTTGAAAATTGGAGATCTCTATGTTAATTGGAGTTCAATGTTTTTCCCAAGCGCTAATTGGCTAAAAGTGATTCTATAACGTCATAACTCTGTGAAGATCTTTAACACTGAACAACTTCCGTTTAAATGGGAGGGTTTTGACCATCGTGTTACACATAAAATTATGTAGCCAAACACTGGAACGGAGCTTTGGAGTTGCGATTTGAAGAAAAACTTAGATTTAGCCCGATAAATCCATTCCAATGAAAATAAAAAAATTAATATATATTGTAAATTAATAAGACTGTCACATATTGGAGGGAAAATGAACGCAATGAATTTTTTAAAATTTTTTTTCTTAGCTGCAAAACCACCTCGCACACAAAATAAAAAAAATTTAGTCAATGCTCGTATATTATTTTTTATAAAATTAATCCCTAAATCGGAAAAAATATTTATCCACTCGCATCTTTAAGCACGTAAAAAAATTTATCCCGGGATAACTTTTAACTGCGCGTCAGAATGCGACCCCTGGAGTCCCGAAAACTGGCGTTTTCTCCGTTTCAAAATTGGTTTTATTTAGACTTTTGAACTCTTACTTTTTGTTTAGGGTCGATGGAGCCAAGGGAAATTGGAGCCAAAAATAAACATAGCTGAAACCTATTCTTAAGCCTAATCAAAGCCTAAAAGAATGAAAAAATTTTTAGGCGGCTCCAAGTTCCCTACTCTGGGTCTTAAAAGACCCGTACCCTTACTTTTACTTAAAGAAATAGGTCTTTCTTTTATTTTATTTAAATAAAATTTTCATAACTACTTTTATTTTTACTTTACTTAAATTAAAAAAATCACAATTTACTTTTACTTTACTGTTTTATTTTATTTATTTTTTATTATTTATAATTCGCATAGAGCAGGACACAGCTATGCTTTAAAAAATGCACTGAAATAAGCTGACCCTTTGTTAGTAAAATATTTTATCAATTATGTGAATTATCTAGTATCAATTGTTTGGTGGATCTTGACTTTGGTCATTTCCATTGTTTTTTAAGATTGGATGAAAAATAATAAATGTTCATTCTTAGCCATTGTATTTCATACTGTAATAATATTCAAGAGTCTTATAAATATAAATTGTCTTCTTAATTGATAAATTGGTATAATAATTTCGATGGTTGGTAGGTTTAAAATATTAACTGATAGATTTTATAAATAAAAATCTGGAATAACTATATTAAAATTAAATTATATTAGATTTACTTAAATTAAGTGCGTGAATTAATTGGCTGTTAATAATTAATTAATTAATTGCGTACGTACGTGCGTGTGTGCGTGTGTGCGTGCTGTGTAAGTACGTGCGTGCGTGTGTGCGAATGGTGCGTGTGCGTGTGTAGTGTGTGTGCGCGTGTACGTGTGTGTGTGCACACAATTATTATCGGGTTTTTGATTTTTACCCTGTTCTAGTTTTGGGTTCCAAGCTCTGAAAAAAGTTCCGAATTCGGATTGATGTTTCAGATATCCGTTTATCACTAGTAATTATTTTAATAATAAAATAATTTTAGGTTGTAGTTTTAAATTATTATCAGAAGCTTGAACATTCTTTTCTTAAAACATCTGAAGCTATTGGGAGATTAAGAATCTGAAGTGGTTTATACAAAAAAACTTTCATTTTTTTCTGATTTTCTGTTCAATTAGTTGATTCTGTTAATAATAGTGTCAGTTTTTAATGATATGCCAACAATTCTAATAATGGTTGGTACAACGCTGTGAGGTTATCATTCCTTGGTGTTATTTTCTGCGCCACATGAAAACTCATTACTCATTGGAAAAATTTTATATACAATCACTTAATTTGCATTCGCTTTGTTAATTATAAATTTTTCCTCTAATCAAACAATAGCAAATATTTCGGTCGATGTTTTAATTATACCCAGGGGTCGTGATTTGCTCTTTGTTTTCGCCTTATATATTTACAAAACCACTTTTATAAGCAATTCATACAAATGCTTTTTTTTTAAGTTTTGGATTAAAAATAAAGCAAATACTGCGAATTAAGCTTTATGTTGTGTTTTTTTTAAGTTTCTCCAAAAATGTGTTTAATATATCTCATATATATACCGCATTCCTTCATTCTTTAATTCTAAAGGTTAACATGGAATTATTTGATGAGACGTATCAGTTGGAAAAACACATTCGCCTTTCTTATAACAAAACAACTTTTTCTAGTTTTATCACAAATTACGGTAAGATATCTTCAACATTTTAATAAACTTTGAAAAAATTATATGCTTATATTTTCATAACGTAGTATGAGTTATTTTGTTCAAATACATGTTTGAATAATTAAAAAACAATCAGTATAAATTTAAATTAATAAAAAAACAAATATTATTTATATCAATAATAAATATATTAGAATAAATATATTTATTTTTTATAACTTACATAAATCCGTGTATTATTTTTATTTATTTTCTGTAATCCGAATATTTTACTTTCGCATTAATTATAAGCAAAAAATAAGAAAAAGATGATTTTTTTATTAGTTCGTTTTATAATAAGTTTTTTTTTCTAATAATATTAACAAACCTTATTGTGTAAGAATGCTAATTTGTTTCATTAGTTGCCCGGTTTTTTTCTGCGGACTAAATGTACTTAGTTTATAAAGTTTATAGAACATATACTTTGAATATTGACTTTTTCCGGCGCCCAAAGGTCTTTGTAAACATTCTTTTTATACATATTTAAAGTTTTTTTAATTATAGCTGGCTTAAAAAATTATATAATCCTAATTAAAAATTTACATCTGTGCAATATTACTTTGGGTTATGTCAGTTAATATAAACTTTTTTCTTGCTATGCCTATTAAAACTAAAAAGTGCAAGGCTAGCAATAATTGTTTTAAATTTATTTGGTTTCAAAAAAATTAAGATGTTATAATAACATTAGCTTTTTTATAAATATTTCGAGGAAATTGATTGTATTTCATTTATATTTCATTTTATATTTCATTTATTTATTTTTTGTATTTATTTAATTTGAAATGTAGCTTTTAAAAATCAACATGTAGTCAAGCGGTTTTAAAACTTGTCCCATAGTCTTGGTTCTACTCATATAGATCCAGGTTTTTACATGTGAAACTAAAATTTAGTTCCTTATTATTGAATACCTCGTTTTAAAAAACCTAATAATTTTCCTTTTCAGCCAACATCTTTTACATAATAAATTATTAGGGTTTGCCAGCAATCAACGGTTTTAACGGACGAATTGCGTTCATCAAATATAAAACATATGCATTTTAATACCGCCGAGTTTAATTTTTTTCTGCAATAGATTTTATTATTCCTAAATATATGATTTTTAATTGTAAAAAAATTCACAAAAACTTTTCCTAAAAGCTTAAAAAATTATTTGTTTTAAGATTTTTTATATGAAATAACGTTTTTCTAATACATGTACAGTGCAGTTTAGCTTTCACTATTATTTTTCAAACAATTTATGGTTGAATTATATCTGGCTGACGTCGAAAATTAGTATTACAACATCAGCGGACCAATTGAGATTGCTCAGTTGTGAAGGTTTTAAAAAAAATAAGAACGCAGAATTTTTTTTAAATTCTATCTTTTTTATGAAATATTGACACCTTGCACTAGTTCTTCGGTTTATACATGAAGTATGCACCATACATAAGCGTCACCATAATGGATGATTACCGTACTCCCTCCTACTTATCTTTTGTAGTATGCAAATCAACCGATCAAAATTTCGCGCGCTTTCTATCGGTTGATCTGCATACTACGGAGGAGTCGTGGAGTACATAATTCGCGCGCTTCTATCGGTTGCTATCCATTATTCAAAAAGATAAGTAAGAGAAAGTACGGTAATTATCAATTATGGTGACAATTATGTATATTGTATACTTCATGTATAAATTGCGTTTCAGTGCAAGGTGCCTATAAAAAAACTAACCAACTTTAGCTCTTAAAAAATTGCATTTGGGTTCTAAATTGAGAAATTTAATAAATAAATCATTAAAATAAAGACTTTTAATATTTATTATTAAACCGCTTTTGTTAAACAATTTTAATCAGTTTTTTTGTTAAATAGTCGATTCAATATTACAATTTCTGAAGTTGATTTGAATTTATTAGCCTACTAATACACAATTATGACAAAAAAAATTTCCAATAGAGCACATTTACACACTTAAAGTGCTCCAATACTTATAAGAAGCAGATTTTCTTAAATCAAATTCCTTTATGGCCAAGAACTCGTGATGTTCCTACCTTCTAATATTATGCTCCGGAGCTTCGGTCTTTAAATGAGTGATTTTAACTTTTTTTAAGCTGGAAATACATTCAAAGTTACGTTTATCTGCATTTCATAGACAATTATTATGGTTTAAAATCAGTTTTAAAAATAAATTTAGTTAGTGAAAAAAGTTTGGGAAATTAATTTATGACATCTCTCAGTAATTATTCATGTATAAAAATAGGGTGAAGCTCCGGAGCTCAGAGGTTTTTTCAAAACTCCGGGAACATCACTACCCAGAACTAATTTTTTATTTAATACGTAAATCATTTAGATAAAATTTGAAATTTGGGTTTCTTGACATAGAAATCATAAAATTAAGTACAATAGGCCAGTATAAAAAAAGTTTTTTATTATGGACGATACAGGAATTTGATTAGTAAAAACGCTTCATTAAGTCAATGTTCCAATCCTGCCCGATTTTTAAGGCAAAAAACCGGGTTCCAAAACGCGAAGTCAGAATGCGTCAATCGTGCTCACAATGTTAAGCTTGACCCTTTCTAAATTAATTATTAATTACAAACTGATTAATTATTAACCCCTCTTCTCCAAATTCGGGTTTAACTTTCTCCCCTTCACTTGCTTCAGACCAACTTGGCCGATTTTATGTTGCTCAGTTTATTATTACAACACATTTTTATCCAAATTGTGTTAATATGCAAAAATAAGATATTTTTGAACAAATAGCAATGACTTATTTTAGCCGAAAAATCATTAAAAATGTCAATTATTATAGGTCGCATTCTTAATGATATTGAAATATCAAAAAAAATTATATTAAAAAAAACAACAAAGTCTATTCTATCTTGTGCACAACTATAAAAAGTTTTTTAAATCTAACTCGTTGATCCGCATTTACAAAATATTAGTTTGGGTAGGTGGAGACAACGATTGTTGTTGTATACTTCTCTATATACAGTGGTTTATGATTGGTGCAATTACCAAAAGTTTGATAAATCCATGTCATAATAACTGATTAAAGGAGTAGAGAGGACGTATGCGACTCATTACTAACCAAAAGCGAGTTTCACCATTCATATTGAACTGATTGGCCTAAAAGTTTGGAAAAGGTGCGGTTTTGAAAAGTTTAAATATTCAATTTGAACCAAAGGCAAATCAAACATGGTTGGTTTAGTTTTTTCAGAAAATAAACCAGACACGTATATGGTTTGCACTTCAAATATAAGTTTTGTTTTTTTAATAAAAAACTAGACGTTCCTGGCTATCTAAATATCTGATTTTTTGAAACTGCCCAATTTTTAAAATCGTTAGTAATATACTATATTCTAAAATTTTTAAAATTTCAGATATTTTTTGATTGGTTTGATTTTTTCATAATTGTGATATTTTCCACATATTTTCTGCTTGGGGACTCGTTTTTAAATTTTCTAAAACTAATTCAGTAAATTTTAGCCATACATAAGTCATTTTAAATACGGCCAAATTTTTTATCACGCGGAAATTAACTTGAAAACTTCGTTTATCAAAGTAAAATTGATTTTCGTGGTTGCATCCGAAATTATTACGTTAAATGGTAAACTAATGTTAAATTCTGAAAGAAATCCGTTAACAAAATGTTTGACCTAAAAACTTTATTTTTGCTAAAATAACTATTTGGTATTATACAAAAAAAATTTAAAATAATACTTTTATACAGATCGCAAAAACGTAATTTTACCATGAGAATTTTTTTGACAGAAATAAATAAATAATTTTGAATTGAACTATGAGATATAAAAACATAAATAGATATAAAAATATTCTCAAACCATATCATTTTTAAATTGTTTGCTTAATACTTTGTTTATACCTGTTGTCTGGTAAATCCTTAGCAAAATCAGCTAAGTGTACGTCATTTTGGTACAATGTAATGAAAAGGTTGCAGCACTATGCGGCACTATTGTAGTAGGTCGAAATGAACTTTTTCTTTTGCTTTTTTGTTAGCGTATGATAAATATGAGGCATAAAAATCAAGATTTTAAACCAAAAATTGTTAAAAAATATGCTTAAGAAAAATTAAAAAATACTTGGCAGACATTATTTTAGTTATTGCTTATAAGTTTCTTCCATAGTTTCTCGCCAAAAAGATATAACTTATTTATTTATTTATTTTATTTATTTATTTAATATGTAGTACAGGGCGAATTTGTATACACAAGGCACACAAAAAATCACTTTACACATAGTACAAAATGTCAATGAAAAAATAAATGTAATTATCATCACATCGGTTAACAAAAAAAAACATAATTTTTATATTGTTTCAATACATTAAAAAAATATTATATACGTTGTTATTTTATATAAAACACAAATTTGGCTAAATCATATGACTTTAGTTTTTCACAAAGTTTTGTTAACGATTAAGCAGAAAAGGTTTCGGAGCTAAAAAAGTTCCACAGGGGCACAAATCTGACACTGAAAAAGTTTTTTCTAATGTCTAATCTTTGCGCTTCAACACTTAATTTATAACTATTGTTACGCGTTTACTATATTTTGACAAATTAAAAAACTCTTCATTTTTACATCAACAAGATTGTGCAAAATTTTAGCACATCAAGTAATTCCATTAAATCAATTTCCGAATTCTCCGTTTCTCTAAACTTTCAAGATTAAGAAATGACAATCTATGCATATAACTTTCATGGGATTTTAAGATTTCTTTGTATAGTCTACGTGTAAAACTTTTTTGAACTCTTTCAACACATTCAATATCTTTCTTCTAAAAGTGGGCGCACAAAAGTAGTGTAAGCACGCAGTAAAAGTTGTACGTTTTTAGTTGTAAACACTCTAAAAGAAGACATAGAAGACATAGTCTTGTTAAAGCCATTGTTACTCCTATTTTTAAAAAAGATATCGCCAACCTGCCAAAAATTATCGACCAATTTCACTGAGACTTGTATACCTTGTCGTATCATGTAAAGCATTGTTAATGATGCTATTATAAAATACATGCGTGCTAAAAATTTAATTTCAAAAGAGCAGTTTGGTTTTCTTGCTAAACGCTCAACCGAATTGCAATTATTGTGCACTTTGAACGATTGGACTAAATCCTGGCGAGATAAAAAAATGTTCATGCCGTTTATATTGATTATGCTAAAGCCTTTGATTCGGTATCCCACCCCAAGCTAATTATTAAACTTAAAGGTTACGGCATTGGTTTTGAACTTTTAACATGGATTCAAGCTTTTCTCTCCAATCGTTCACAATGTGTTGGGATTGATAATGTGTATTCTGATTATATCAAGGTGTCAAGTGGTGTACCCCAGGGCAGCGTTCTTGGACCCTTTTTGTTTTTCAATTTTATAAATGATTTTCCCAATGGAATTGGTTTTGGTCCACATATTAAAATGTATGCCGATGACACCAGGTTATATGCAATGTTAAAAAAAGATGAATCCATAAATAATTTTAATAATTCTCTGACTCAATTTGTTAATTGGTTCCATACCTGGCAATTAAATATAGCCTTCAACAAATGTAATGTTTTATATATTGGAGATAAATATGGCAGTGAATTTTATCATTTGGACAATAATATTTTGGATTGTGTTTCTACTATAAATGACTTAGGTATAGGTATAATTATATCTATATGATCCTTAACCTACCGTTTATTGTAAAAATGTAAAACGTAAAGCTTTAACAAGACTATGTCTTCTTTTTAGAGTGTTTACAACTAAAAACGTACAACTTTTACTGCGTGCTTACACTACTTTTGTGCGCCCACTTTTAGAAGAAAGATATTGAATGTGTTGAAAGAGTTCAAAAAAGTTTTACACGTAGACTATACAAAAGAATCTTAAAATCCCATGAAAGTTATATGCATAGATTGTCATTTCTTAATCTTGAAAGTTTAGAGAAACGGAGAATTCGAAATGATTTACTGAATTACTGATGTGCTAAAATTTTGCACAATCTTGTTGATGTAAAAATGAAGAGTTTTTTAATTTGTCAAAATATAATAAACGCGTAACAATAGTTATAAATTATGTGTTGAAGAGCATAGATTAGACATTAGAAAAAACTTTTTTAGTGTCAGATTTGTGCCTCGGTGGAACTCTTTTAGCTCCGAAACCTTTTCTGCTTAATCGTTAACAAAACTTTGTGAAAAACTAAAGTCATATGATTTAGCCAAATTTGGTGTTATATATAAAATAACAACGTATATAATATTTTTTTAATGTATTGAAACAATATAAAAATTATGTTTTTTTTTGTTAACCGATGTGATGATAATTACATTTATTTTTTCATTGACATTTTGTACTATGTCTATGTAAGTGATTTTTTGTGTGCCTTGTGTATACAATTGGCCCTGTACGACATATTAAATAAATAAATAAAATAAATAAATAAATAAGTTATATCTTTTTGGCGAGAAACTATGGAAGAAACTTATAAGCAATAATGAAATAATGTCTGCCAAGTATTTTTTAATTTTTCTTAAAGCATATTTTTTAACAATTTTTGGTTTAAAATCTTGATTTTTATGCCTAATTTTATCATACGCTAACAAAAAAGCAAAAGAATCATTTCGACCTACTACAGTAGTGCCGCATAGTGCTGCAACCTTTTCATTACATTGTACCAAAATGACGTACACTTAGCTGATTTTGCTAAGGATTTACTCAGACAACAGGTATAAACAAAGTATTAAGCAAACAATTTAAAAATGATATGGTTTGGAGTTTTTATATCTATTTATGTTTTTATATCTATAGTTCAATTCAAAATTATTTATTTATTTCTGTCAAAAAAATTCTCATGGTAAAATTACGTTTTTGCGATCTGTATAAAAGCATTATTTTAAATTTTTTTTGTATAATACCAAATAGTTATTTTAGCAAAAATAAAGTTTTTAGGTCAAACATTTTGTTAACGGATTTCTTTCAGAATTTAACATTAGTTTACCATTTAACGTAATAATTTCGGATGAAACCACGAAAATCAATTTTACTTTGATAAAACGAAGTTTTCAAAGTTAATTTCCGCGTGATAAAAAATTTGGCCGTATTTAAAATGACTTATGTATGGCTAAAATTTACGAATTAGTTTTAGAAAATTTAAAAACGAGTCCCCAAGCAGTAAATATGTGGAAAAAAATATTCGGAATTATGAAAAAAACTAAACCATTGGAAATATCTGAAATTTTAAAAATTTTAGAATATAGTATATTACTAACGATTTTAAAAATTGGGCAGTTTCAAAAATCAGATATTTAGATAGCCAGGAACGTCTAGTTTTTTATTAAACAAAACTTATATGAAGTGCAAACCATATACGTGTCTGGTTTATTTTCTGAAAAAACTAAACCAACCACGTTTGATTTGCCTTTGGTTCAAATTGAATATTTAAACTTTTCAAAACCGCACCTTTTCCAAAGTTTAGGCCAATCAGTTCAATATGAATGGTGAAACTCGCTTTTGGTTAGTAATGAGTCGCATACGTCCTCGACTCCTTTAATCAGTTATTATGACATGGATTTATCAAACTTTTGGTATGGCACCAATCATAAACCACTGTATATAGAACAGCAACAACAACAATCGTTGTCTCCACCTACCCAAACTAATATTTTGTAAATGCGGATCAACGAGTTAGATTTAAAAAAGTTTTATAGTTGTGCACAAGATAGAATAGACTTTGTTGTTTTTTTTAATATAATTTTTTTTGATATTTCAATATCATTAAGAATGCGACCTATAATAATTGACATTTTTAATGATTTTTCGGCTAAAATAAGTCATTGCTATTTGTTCAAAAATATCTTATTTTTGCATATTAACACAATTTGGATAGAAATGTGTTGTAATAATAAACTGAACAACATAAAATCGCCAAGTTGGTCTGAAGCAAGTGAAGGGGAGAAAGTTAAACCCGAATTTGGAGAAAGGGGGTTAATAATTAATCAGTTTGTAATTAATAATTAATTTAGAAAGGGTCAAGCTTAACATTGTGAGCACGATTGACGCATTCTGACTTCGCGTTTGGAACCCGGTTTTTTGCCTTAAAAATCGGGCAGGATTGGAACATTTACTTAATGGAACACTTTCATGAATCAAATTCCTGTATCGTCCATAATAAAAAACTTTTTTTATACTGGCCGATCGGGCTGAAGTTTATGACTTTGATGTCAAGAAACCCAAATTTCAAATTTTATCTAAATGATTTACGTATTAAATAAAAAATTAGTTCTGGGTAGTGATGTTCCCCGGAGTTTTGAAAAAACCTCTGAGCTCCGGAGCTTCACCCTATTTTTATACATGAATAATTACTGAGAGATGTCATAAATTAATTTCCCAAACTTTTTTCATGAACTAAATTTATTTTCAAAACTTATTTTAAACCATAATAATTGTCTCAAAAATGCAGATAACGTAACTTTGAATGTATTTCCAGCTTAAAAAAAGTTAAAATCACTCATTTAAAGACCGAAGCTCCGGAGCATAATATTAGAAGGTAGGAACATCACTAGTTCTTGGCGATAAAGGAATTTGATTTAAGAAAATCTGCTTCTATAAGTATGGCAGGACTCGAAGTGTGCAAATGTGCTCTATTGCAAATTTTTCTGGCCACAAATCTGGACTATAGGCTAATAAATTCTAACTGACCTCAATAATTGTAATATTGAATCGACTATTTAACAAAAATGCTATTAAAATTGTTTAACAAAAGCGGTTTAATAATAAATATTAAAACTCTTATTTTAATGATTTATTTATTAAATTTCTCAATTTAGAACCCAAATGCAATTTTTTAAGAGCTAAAGTTGGTTAGTTTTTGTATAGGCACCTTGCACTGAAACGCAGTTTATACATGAAGTATACAATATACATAAGTGTCACCATAATGGATAATTACCGTACTTCTACTTATCTTTTCGTAGTATGCAGAGCAACCGATAGAAAGCGCGCGAAATTACCGTATCTCCTACTTATCTTTTCGTAGTATGCAGATCAACCGATAGAAAGCGCGCGAAATTTCGATCGGTTGATCTGCATACTACAAAAGATAAGTAGGAGGGAGTACGGTAATTATCCATTATGGTGACGCTTATGTATATTGCATACTTCATGTATAAACCGAGTTCTAGTGCAAGGTGTCTATATTTCATAAAAAAGATAGAATTTAAAAAAAATTCTGCGTTCTTATTTTTTTTTAAACCTTCACAACCGCACAATTTTAATTGGTCCGCTCATGTCTAAATACTAATTTTCGACGTCAGCCAGATATAATTCAACCATAAATTGTTTGAAAATAATAGTGAAAGCTAAACTGCACTGTACATGTATTAGAAAAACGTTATTTCATATAAAAAATCTTAAAACAAGCAATTTTTTAAGCTTTTAGGAAAGTTTTTGTGAGTTTTTTTACAATTAAAAATCATATATTTAGGAATAATAAAATCTATTGCAGAAAAAAATTAATCTTGGCGCAATTTTAACGCATATGTTTTGTATTCTACTAACGCAATTCGTCCGTTAAAACCGTTGATTTCTGGCAAACCCTAATAATTTATTATGTAAAAGATGTTGGCTGAAAAGGAAAATTATTAGGTTTTTTAAACTAGGTATTCAATAATAAGGAACTAAATTTTAGTTTCACATGTAAAAACCTGGATCTATATGAGTAGAACCAAGACTATGGGACAAGTTTTAAAACCGCTTGACTACATGTTGATTTTTAAAAGCTACATTTCAAATTAAATAAATACAAAAAATAAATAAATGAAATATAAAATGAAATATAAATGAAATACAATCAATTTCCTCGAAATATTTATAAAAAAGCTAATGTTATTATAACATCTTAATTTTTTGAAACCAAATAAATTTAAAACAATTATTGCTAGCCTTGCACTTTTTAGTTTTAATAGGCATAGCAAGAAAAAAGTTTATATTAACTGACATAACCCAAAGTAATATTGCACAGATGTAAATTTTTAATTAGGATTATATAATTTTTTAAGCCAGCTATAATTAAAAAAACTTTAAATATGTATAAAAAGAATGTTTACAAAGACCTTTGGGCGCCGGAAAAAGTCAATATTCAAAGTATATGTTCTATAAACTTTATAAACTAAGTACATTTAGTCCGCAGAAAAAAACCGGGCAACTAATGAAACAAATTAGCATTCTTACACAATAAGGTTTGTTAATATTATTAGAAAAAAAACTTATTATAAAACCAACTAATAAAAAAATCATCTTTTTCTTATTTTTTGCTTATAATTAATGCGAAAGTAAAATATTCTAATTACAGAAAATAAATAAAAAATAGACACGGATTTATGTAAGTTATAAAAAATAAAGATATTTATTGTAATATATTTATTATTGATATAAATAATATTTGTTTTTTTATTAATTTAAAATCACACCCACTGTTTTTTAATTATTCAAACATGTATTTGAACAAAATAACTCATACGACGTTATGAAAATATAAGCATATAATTTTTTCAAAGTTTATTAAAATGTTGATGATATCTTACCGTAATTTTTGATAAAACTAGAAAAATTTGTTTTGTTATAAGAAAGGCGAATGTGTTTTTCCAACTGATACGTCTCATCAAATAATTCCATGTTAACCTTTAGAATTAAAGAATGAAGGAATGCGGTATAAATATGAGATATATTAAACACATTTTTGGAGAAACTTAAAAAAAACACAACATAAAGCTTAATTCGCAGTATTTGCTTTATTTTTAATCCAAAACTTAAAAAAAAAGCATTTGTATGAATTGCTAATAAAAGTGGTTTTGTAAATATATAAGGCGAAAACAAAGAGCAAATTAATGACCCCTGGGTATAATTAAAACATCGACCGAAATATTTGCTATTGTTTGATTGAGGAAAAATTTATAATTAACAAAGCGAATGCAAATTAAGTGATTGTATATAAAATTTTTCCAATGAGTAATGAGTTTTCATGTGGCGCAGAAAGTAACACCAAGGAATGATAACCTCACAGCGTTGTACCAACCATTATTAGAATTGTTGGCATATCATTAAAAACTGACACTATTATTAACAAATCAACTTGGTAACAGAAAATCAGAAAAAAATGAAAGTTTTTTGTATAAACCACTTCAGATTCTTATTTTGAAATAGCTTCACATGTTTTAAAAAGAATGTTTAAGCTTCTGATAATAATTTGAAACTACAACCTAAAATTATTTATTATTAAAATAATTACTAGTGATAAACGGATATCTGAAACATCAATCCGAATTCGGAACTTTTTTCAGAACTTGGAACCGAAACTAGAACAGGGTAAAAATCAAAAACCCGATAATAATTGTGTGCACACACACACGTACACGCGCACACACACTCACACGCACACGCACATTCGCACACACGCACGCACGTACTTACACAGCACGCACACACGCACACACGCACGTACGTACGCAATTAATTAATTAATTATTAACAGCCAATTAATTCACGCACTTAATTTAAGTAAGTCTAATATAATTTAATTTAATATAGTTATTCCAGATTTTTATTTATAAAATCTATTGGTTAATATTTTAAACCTACCAACCATCGAAATTCTTATACCAATTTATCAATTAAGAAGACAATTTATATTTATAAGACTCTTGAATATTATTACAGTATGAAATACAATGGCTAAGAATGAACATTTTATTATTTTAATCAGGATATTTTAAAAAACAATGGAAATGACCAAAGTCAAGATCCACCAAACAATTGATACTAGATAATTCACATAATTGATAAAATATTTTACTAACAAAGGGTCAGCTTATTTCAGTGCATTTTTTAAAGCATAGCTGTGTCCTGCTCTATGCGAATTATAAATAATAAAAAATAAATAAAATAAAACAGTAAAGTAAAAGTAAATTGTGATTTTTTTAATTTAAGTAAAGTAAAAATAAAAGTAGTTATGAAAATTTTATTTAAATAAAATAAAAGAAAGACCTATTTCTTTAAGTAAAAGTAAGGGTACGGGGTCTTTAGAGCCCTAAGTAGGGAACTTGGAGCCGCCAAAAAATTTTTTTTATCTTTTTTTAGGCTTTGCTTAGGCTTAGGAATAGGTTTCAGCTATGTTTATTTTTGGCTCCAAGTTCCCTTGGCTCCATCGACCCTAAACCAAAAGTAAGAGTAAAAGTATAATAAAACCAATTTTGAAACGGAGAAAACGCCGGTTTTCGGGACTCCAGGGGTCGCATTCTGACGCGCAGTTAAAAGTTATCCCGGGATAAATTTTTTTACGTGCTTAAAGATGCGAGTGGATAAATATTTTTTCCGATTTAGGATTAATTTTATAAAAAATAATATACGAGCATTGACTAAATTTTTTTTATTTTGTGCGAGGTGGTTTTGCAGCTCAAGAAAAAAAAATTTAAAAAATTCATTGCGTTCATTTTCCCTCCAATATGTGACAGTCTTATTAATTTACAATATATATTAATTTTTTTATTTTCATTGGAATGGATTTATCGGGCTAAATATAAGTTTTTCTTCAAATCGCAACTCCAAAGCTCCGTTCCAGTGTTTGGCTACATAATTTTATGTGTAACACGATGGTCAAAACCCTCCCATTTAAACGGAAGTTGTTCATTGTTAAAGATCTTCACAGAGTTATGACGTTATAGAATCACTTTTAGCAAATTAGCACTCGGGAAAAACATTGAACTCCAATTAACATAGAGATCTCCAATTTTCAACTACTCCCACAACCATTCCCACAGAGCAAAACCTATATGACATGATAACGATTACTATGACATTTTGAGGATCTTTAAAATCCCAACGGGAAATTTTCATTTCAATAATTTTTGGTCTAAAAAAATGATGTTTAACGTGTTAGCGGCTTCAAAAACTTTCTAGTGCAACTTGTAAAAGTAAAAGTAAGTAAAATTTAAAAGCCGAGTAAATTAAAAGTAAAAGTTATGAAAAATTTGTTATTTTTCAGTTTAAGTAAAAGTAAAAGTAACTTTTTACAACATTAGAATACAATACATACATTACCGTACATGTTAAATTTTTTATTTACAAAAAGTAACATGTTTCTTCCGCTAATTTTCGGTTTAACGCAATAATTTTAAAAAAAATAGACAAACTAGTTGTACTGCGATTTTTTTCTTACTTTGATCCAAGATATACTTACATGTTAAACAAAAACGGTTTACCTATTACGACGTGTTAAAAGTTGTTACAACATGCAAGATAAAGCACATTATTTATTTCAATAAATCCTCCAAGGAGAAAAAATTGGGGTTTTGCAGTTATTAAAATTTTTGTGGTTTTGATTTTATATAAACTTGATATTATTATTTTAGAAATCGGGACCGTAACCAACCAGTTGCAATTACAGATAAAGTCGTCATAGGTGCAACTATCGGTTTTCTGCGTAACCGCCAATGACCAATAATATTTCAGAATTGATTTTTGGTGTTAAAATTTATGAATAAACGTTAACTATAGCAGCAAAAATCGTGTCTGGGAAGTTGGGAAGTTCTTTTGGGAATTTTTGGAGCAAAATTTTTGGGAAGTTCTTTTGGGAAGTTGTTTTTAGAAAAATTAAAGCGCACGCTTACAAAATAAATTAAGCTCACGTTTTCGTCCGCGCGTGAGTGGATAGATCAAACGGCGGAGAAAGTGAACAAATTGCTGACACTATAAAATCCGGCGCGCGTTGAAACGAACGGTATAGCAATTCAAATTTAAATACAAATACAATAAATAAATAAATTCTACTGGTTGCAATGCCGAGTATTTTACCTATAGTAAAGTTTTCTGGTTTTTATTGTAAAAGAAACGATAGAAAAATACATATTTTTGTATAAAACTAAAGTAGATTTTATTAAAAAATGGATAATACAACAAGTGTGTTTTTTAATGTTTAGCTTCACAAAAAAGTTTGTGATAATGTGTTATCGTGTGAAAATAATAGCCGTGGAAATAAATGAAAGTTTGTGATAATAGCCGTGTGAAATATGTTTCGAATTCCGAAAGAATTTTGTAAAAAATTTAATTAACAAAATTTACTGATGAATTTTTTTTTTGAAAAAACACTTCTAAATTATTCGCTTACTATTGACAGGAGTACGCACATGGGCGTTTATTGGTTTCCCTTTTGCTAAGCCGCCAAGAAAATCCATAGACAATATGTTTCCGCTTCTTATTTTCATAATTAATTATATAGAATATTGATTTTCTATAAATAAAAACTTATTAGGATTTAAACCATTGAAGAAAAATACTTCCAAAAAGTTAACCCACTTTTTTAGAAATTTACATAATCATAAAAAAAATTAAAATCTTTAAAATTTACATGCAAAATAATAATTTACCAAAAATCAAACTTTTGAAAGTGTTACTGGATTAAAACAAACATAAAACAATTTTTATATTTTTTGCCTAAAAATTATAAACATAACATCAAGTGATACTCGAATGTTGCAATAAGTGATTGCAAAAATATATTTTTAGTATATTGTAGTAGTTTTGTTATAATTTTGAGCCATAAAAATAATAAAGTTCTATATAAAGTTATATAAATTATATATAAGTTAGTTATAAAATTGAAATTATCAACTATGTAGATATGATTTTGATGAAACTGTAGAAAAAGGCACATTTAATAGTCCCGAAGCTGTTTTAAAATTTAGTCCAATACCGAGTAGTATTTTAAGAAAACTACCTTTTTTTCTGAAAAAAATAATACAGTTAAAGAGCAATTTTGTTAATTGTGATAAATTTCAATACGTTGTCTTTTATTCTTAAAAGTTGATCTATACAAAAAATGATTTTTTAAATTTTTATTTTCAAAAATATTTAAGCATTGCTAAATGTAAAAAAATTTAACCACAGCGTTCGAATCAAGAAAATATTTTTGACTTTGACAATTTTTATGACTGGTTTTATTGACATTGCTTAACGCTTATATTAAATGAATCAGAAACTAAAACTTTTTTCAAAAGTTTAAACTAAACATTAATCAAGAAAATACAACAAAAAAGCTCTAAATATTTTAATTATCATATTATAGTTTGTATGGTACAAAACTGATGCGAACAAAAAATTTTAAGTGGGCATACGTACGAGTTGTAAGCGAAACGAGATTATGTAGTTTTTGGGCCGGCCCGCAAGAGTTTTTGGTCTGGTCAGTTTTTGTCATTTGGAAATTTTTGTAGTTTATTATTTTTAAAAGCTTCGGTGGGGTCCCCGCCACTCGGATAAAGCTAAAAATTACGTCCCAGCCCGGTCCGACCCGACTAAAACTCTGGCATGCCTTACCAACCCAAGGTTAATTTAATTTATAGGATAGTTTTGAAAGTGTACAGATAATAACTTTATGATATACATATATTTACAGATATATGCCGATAACGTGTGGTATTGAGTTTTTTTGAAATATACTTAAAACTTTTTTCAGCGCACAGTTTTTTGTACATACTATAGTTCAATCCTATGACTGGTAAGATCACCACCCATATTTTTCCAGCGAACTGAAATCTCTCACACGCGTGGCGAGCTTTTAAATTCCTATAAAACGCAAATATAATACAAATTACTATGTTACAATTTAAAGATGTCTGAAATACGTTCATAAAAATAATTAAATGTTCTATAGTTTCTACAAAACTAATATTGACATAAAAAAAAATTTAAGTGAACGTATTTCAATAACGAAAATAAAAAATGATCACAATGAATTACAAATTTATGTTTTTATATGAATCAATAGTTAACGTTTAAATCTTTATATTAATAAAAATTTTGGGTATAAGTGGACCTTAACGTTAGTGTTGCGATAGTAAGATATGCTCACCTAAAATTTTTTGCAGTCCACATCATCTTGGTACAGAGACAGACTAGTAAATTTCAACTTTTGTAGAAAATATTTTTTGATTTTCCGCATAGTAAATAGACGCAGTAGAATTTATTCAAATTTTATATTACAAATTAATGAGTGTTTTAGTTATTTCTTAATTAAGTTCTAATTAAACTAAAAATAAAAAGCAATTACGTGCTTACAACAATATAAAGGTCTAATTACAAATAACATGGGCTTCTGTTTTTTAAAGATAATACGTGATAAACCCAAAATTATATATCAGAAAAATAATGAAAAAGTATGTTGCTCAGACATATTTGTCCCATTTAAGGCCACATATATAAACTGAAAAGCTTCCGAAAACCTTAAACCATAAAATTCCACGATTGTTTTTTTTCTAGGCGCTGCCATGTTTTTAAATTGTCATGCAGTTCCATGAAACGTGGACATCTATAAAAACAAACAAAAGCAAATTGGTTTTTTGACCCGAAATTGCCTGTAGAATATCGAAAGCAAGATTAAATAAAATTATAATAATGCAGTGCAGTGCCAAAAACT
>JASAMX010034639.1:0-23059 GCA_030248175.1 Microlaimidae sp. YZB2_3
TAACGATTTTTAAAGATTTCCTCCTTGTAATAATGGTGCACAGAAAAAAAATCGAAATTTATTTGAAAAAATCCAAATTTGTTTTAACGATTTTTAAAGATTTCCCTCTTTTATTAACGGTGAACAGAATAAAAAAATTGAAATTTATTTGAACAGTTTTTAAGAAATTCCTCGCTGGCTTAACAATTCCCTCTGGCTTAATAATTTTGCACAGAAAAAAAAATCGAAATTTATTTTAACGATTTTTGAAGATTTTCCCCCTGCTTTTTAATAATGTATAGTTCACCACAAAAGGAAAAAAATCGAAATTTATTTGAAAAAAATCGAAATTTATTTTAACGATTTTTAAAGATTTCCCCCTTTTATTAACGGTGAACAGAATAAAAACATTCAAATTTATTTGAACAGTTTTTAAGGAATTCTCCCCTGGCTTAATAATGTTGGACAGAAAAAAAATCGAAATTTACTTAAACGATTTTTAAAGATTTACCCCTTTTATTAATGGTGAACAGAATAAAAAAATTGAAATTTATTTGAAGAGTTTTTAAACAATTCCCTCTGGCTTAATAATTTTGCACAGAAAAAAAATCGAAATTTATTTGAACGATTTTTGAAGATTTTTCCCCTGCTTTTTAATAATGTATAGTTCACAAAAGGAAAAAAATCGAAATTTATTTGAAAAAATCGAAAGTTGTTTTAACGATTTTTAAAGATTTCCCATATTTATTAATGGTGAACAGAATAAAAAAATCGAAATTTATTTATTTTGAAATTAAAATTCGAAATTTATAGTTTGGATTTGAAAAGAATTTTAAAAATAAGATAAGAATATGATAATATTAAAAACAAATATTTTCAACAATGTTAAAGGAATTTTAAAAATATAAAAACATATTTTTAAAATTTCTTTATAAATAAACACGCTTAGTATTAGAAATAACAAATAATAAACACGCTTACCGACGGAGAAAGGTAATAAGCGATGCTACCAATGCTGTTTAAGCAGGCAGCCCCAGGAAAAAAACCTGTTTGTCGTTTTGCAGACGGCATGTTTTAGCGGGCACTGGCTATATACATACGCGCCTGCTAAGGTCACTCAATTTTGCCAACTGGCTCCCGCATTCTCGCGCATTCTTGTTTCCGCAATCTAAAAGCTCTTGCCAGCTAAAACCTTTTAGGCCGCCGCGTGCGCGATTGGGCTTTAAAGTCGATGAAGAGTGAGCTGCGTTATTCAAAGACCCTAAATGCAATCGCCCTTCCTTCCAAATTCCCCTCCGCGACGTCCGGTTTTTTTAATGAAAATAACCCTTTTTTAATAATGAATTTGAAGGGTGGAAATTTCGCTCAAATTTTTCGCAGGGATAGGAGGAGTGCGAAAAGTTTTAACGTGAAGAAGAATTATGAGCGAAAAGTTATAAAAAATCCTTCTGAAGGAAAAAAATTAAAAATGCCAGCAGAGGACAACAGGACAAGAGGACCCACCGACGCCTCCCAACTTAAAAACGCATTGCGCAATTAGTAAGTAAAAAAAGCATTATTATTCATTGTTAAAAGCGATTGAACAAAAAAGATTAAAGTTCATTAGAGTCTAATTCATTTTATAATGTTCTAAATTTTCTGATCATTTTTAAATTTGCGGAAATTAAGAACTCAAGTGGGTCAGTTTTCAAAACGATTGAAGAGCTGCAGTTTAAACGATTTAATAAATAGTAAATTTCTTTGCTTTATGTTTCAAAACGTTTCTGGTACTATTATTAATGTGGATATTAATTTTAATTATATCCAACATCGATATACAAAACTAGAAAGGAGAGGGCCCGTAGGGCCCTCGCCTTTCTAGTGTTTATAATCATTCCGTTGCCGAGTTATTTTTTAACAGTTTTAATATTATCAATAGAACACATATTATCAATAAAAAGTAGTTCCTAAAATTATTGCGCAATTTTCTACAATTTCTAAAGAACCCATGTTTTTTTTTAATTTAAAAAAATGATTTGTTAATGTGTATATTTATTAATAAATAATAGCAAGAATACATAATATATATAGAGAAGAATGTAGCACCCAGTATAAACTTTTGCTACTATGCTGGTTCCAACATAACACAAAACTGGCACACCGGTGGGCCAGTTCAGGCACACCGTGTGCCGTTTCCGGCACACCGGTGTGCCAGTTCAGGCACACTGGTGTCCAATTTCCGCCCCCCCGGTGTGCCAGAACTGGCACACCGGTGGGCCAGAAATGGCACACCGGTGTGCCTGAACTGGCACACTCGTTTACAAATTCATTTTAACAGAAAAAAAAACCAATTTTTTCAGAATTAAAAAAATCTCGAGCCTTTTTTTAAAAGAAGATATTTAGAAGTAGTGAAATCCGGGGAGCGGATAATTAACAAATATGATTTTGTTTAACTTTTAATTATTTTTATTACAGCATAAAACTATAATTTTTTTCTAAAATTTTTAATAAAATGATTATTTTCAACCACTTGTTTTTTAAAACCCAATACCGCTGTATATTATCATTATAACCATTTTGATGAGAAGTACTAATGCCCATGTTTGATGCGAGAGAAAACACCGATTTTTTAGTTAAACCCCGAGCGATGAAGCATTTATTCGTTTTTTAAATTAATAGCTTACTTTTTAACAGTCTATCAAACTTTTTAAAAATTTTATAAACAAAAAGAGAAACTTGACGTTTAAAGTTATTTGAATTGGGTTACTTAGATACCTTAGCATGAATTCTATAAAGTTTTGTAAGAAACCGAAGGTTACATTTTGAAGAAGCTAAAACTCTGTTAGACAATTGATCTGGATGTAATTTTGATTTGCGTTGATCAACCTTTTTTAAATTTTGTAATTTATTTTTGCAACTGAAACACAGAGGACCCGGATAGTTTTTTGGTGGTTAAAACCATATTTTGCAATCGAACGACCGAAAGCACTCGAACGGTATTTGTTCGTGAATTAAAAAGCATTTGAATAAAGAATTTGGTGTTTTTTCAGCGTTAAAATTTTTTGCAATCCCTTCGCAGTATCGATATGATTTGTCGAGTTTGGAACAAAAATTTGAGATGTCTAAGCGAGTGGGATTTTGAACAGTACTTAACGTCCTGGCAAGTGCTTGAAAAATTAATTTTGTGAGTCTAAGCATATTCTAGCGGCGAAATTTGGTCCCCCATGTTGATCAGGAAGATCGTAATATAATCCAAAAATATCACTGTGTTGACCTATTTCAGCCATTCAAAGGTTTTTAAAACTGTTTTTTATCCATTAATTGTTTTTTTAGAAAGATTTCCTGCGTTAAATCTGCTTTTCTTAAATCTTTTTCATACTCATTAAATAGTTCATCCAATGATTTACGCTTATTACTATTCATTTTTTTCGTTTTTAAAGCCTTTTTTGTTTTTACATTTTTAATTAATTAACGTGTGCCAGTTCGGGCACACCGTGTGCCATTTCTGGCCCACCGGTGTGCCAGTTCTGGCACACCGGTGGGCCGGAAATGGCACACCGGTGTGCCTGAACTGGCACACCGGTGTGCCAGTTTTGCGTTATGTTGGAACCAGCATAGTAACAAAAGTTTATACTGAGTGCTACATTCTTCTCTATATATATTATGTATTCTTGATAATAGTAAATTTAAACAAATAATAACATAAATAGAAAAACTTAATCAGAACAAATCCATGTTTATTAAATTAGTTAACTTGTACGAATTAGAACAAACGCCGCTGGAAAATTTACACAACCAGATTTATATTGAAAAGTTTAGCGAATACAAAAATTGAATCTGTAACCTCATGTCAAACATTTTTTAACAGTTGCGGACAAAAAAAATCAAAATGGAACTATCTTAACCAATAAAATGACCAAGTACACACTGACCTGTTTATTTGCAGATGCACCGTACTTTTCAAAGGCTTCCACTCCTTTTACCGCTTGACCTTGACTGAGTTGCTCTGCTGCGTACAAAGCAACGTATTTTTCCAACAGTGCTTCGTTCTAAAATCAATTTATTTGCACACAGAACATAAGCAAAATAAAATTAAAACAAAAAAACATGTTTACTCATTAATTTTTTAAATAGTAATACATTATACAAAAAAAAATTACTTCTTGCTCAGCTGCAGTTTCCAAAGCTTTTTCCCATTGACCTCTTTGAGTGTAATATTCAATTGCATCCACTCCTGGCAACTAAAATTAAATTTCAGCAAAATATATTATAGTATATTTATTTTATACCAAAAAATAATATTGGGTTTTTTGTTTCAATAATATTTTTCTCTCAGTTTTTTGTTAAGTCTTTATAACAATTCACTAAGTGACAACCACTTTGTACATAGTAATGTGTGGGTAAATTTATATCTAAAAATAAGTATTAAGATTAGTATTTAACAAAAGCAACTAGGAAAAAAACAGACTTAAACACAACAGTTTACCAACCAAATAAACTGTTAAAAATTTAAAGAAACAAAAACCTTTTACTCTAGATGATACTATGCAGTATTATTGTACATAATTGTGAATGCTGTGTTACCATGTATGCATTTTTTGTGGTTGCCACATTTTCTATGCTGACACACAGGGAGGGAAGACATATCGCAGTAAACTGTGTCATGCAGTAATGTTATATTAAGAAAAAACAGCCAATTTTGAAGTATGTCATTTGATATAGGCATTTTTTTTAACACTGTCAAACCAATATTACTATCTCTATGTATGATCATTGGCGCAAGAGTGGTATGAATCAGAATTTTAAGCGAGCCGGAAAGGGCCGGACCAAGATTTTTAATACGCCGGTAGAATCACAATATAAAAATAGAAACGAGCCGGGCCGGCTCGAAAGGCACCGAGAACGTTGCGGGCCTGGCCAGGCCATGTGCCGGGACGCGCCGTATAAAGGCTGGTTCATACTTATGACAAAACGACCTTTGCACAAAGTCCAAAGGACAAATAGAGCGTAAAAACGTTCTTTGGACTTTGTCCAAAGGACAAATACAGCGTAAAAACGTCCTTTGGACTTTGTCCAAAGGACAAATACAGCGTAAAAACGTCCTTTGGATTTTTTCCAAAGGACAAATTCCAAAGGACAAAATCCAAAGGACATTGTGTTCATACTTTTTGTCCTTTGGACTTTTCCCTTTGGATTTTGTCCTTTGAACTTTGTCCAAAGGACAAATTGTAAGTAGCGTTCATACTTTGTCCAAAGGAAAAAGTCCAAAGAACGTTTTGGCTTGTCCAAAGGACGTTTTGGCTTTTCTAAAATTGTCGTTTGGACTTTGTCCAAATGACGTTTTGTCATAAGTGTGATCCATCCTTAATTCTCTGGCCGCTTAGAAATTTGGTATGAATGCAAAATGACTAAAGGACAACAGTATTCTTGTATGCTAATAGAAACATACTTCAGTTTTAATAACAATCTCTAACAACAAATATATTGTGCCTTTGAAATGTGCCTACGCCAACAATGATAAAATTATTTATATCGTGCCGTAAAAATAGTAGAATACGAGTATTTTGTTACAAAAATTTCCTATATATGTGGATTAGATTAAATGAATGAAGAAAAATTGCAACTAGTTGATTACTTATTATGATTATATCGGCAGTCGAAATAAAGGCAAAATACCGCTGCCATTGCGCATTTGCACTACGCTTGCCAAAATAGTTGTATGCAGTTTTTTTACCATTTTTAGTGTACGATGGTTGTTAGTAGTGAGTGAACAAAGGCACCAAGTATAGTTTTTGTGTTATATATCGTAGGCTAACATTGTAGAAAACTTACATCGGCAATATTTCCTTTATTTTTCAAAAAGTCTTTGTATTTCTCATCAACATAAGTTTCTAGTTCGGGTTCAAGTTCCACAGCAACCTAAAAGAAAAGTTAAAAATTTAGCCTCTACTGCGCGAAATTCAGGAAAGTGGAAAATCTTTTGTTTTAAATTCGTAATTTTTGCGTTTTTAAAATTTAGTTTATTTGCCACCAAAAGTCAGCCTATAAAGGCAATATTTTATGTTATTTGCAGTAATTTTTCAAAACTATTAGAATTTTTACCTTTTTAGCTTTCTTCCATTCCTCAGCTTGTATAAAGGCGTCAATAGATCCCTTCGCCAACCCCAAAGAAAGAAGCAGTTCGGCTGCCTAAAGATATTCGATTTTTTTACAAGTTGTAGTGTAAAACAAATTTTTTACAAATGTAAAATTTAAGATTTATATTGTTTGCGAGATGTAGCCAATCAAAAATTTTTTAATGTGTACATGATTTGTAAAATTTGGTTAAGAAAGTTGATAATTGCTTATAAGTTGCTTATAGCTGTCTGGTATTATATTTGCTTAATATTATTTATAAATAAAGCAAAATGACCAGATAATTTCGAACAAAAATATGTCCTGGCACAACGCTAGTGTTTTATATCATATAAGACAGAAGGTACACTAGCGTTGTGTTTTCTAACAATTAATTTTACTTACAGAATTAAACTTTCTGATTTCAATGAGCATATTGGCAGCTTGTTGTCCCACGGCTATGGCTTGGTCTTCAGGTAAAAATTTAGCGGCCAATTCACCAGCCTAAAAATCTTTCGTTACTATATTATTTAGTCAAGACAAATTACAAGTTTGAATTTAATGTTAAACGTTTAATTAAAGAATAAAATTTATTTAATTTAAGTATACCTTCTTAATTAAAAATTCATTTTTTAAACTAATTTTACTTAAAATTTTTTATAACGTGAAATGCACACAATTTATACTATATTTTGTATTAAAAATTTCTTTCCTGATTTTTGGGTGATAAAAACGTGGACCGAGTGCAAAATTTTGTGTCAATTCATATGGACCTGGCTCCCAAATTTTATTACTATAGATTTAACAAAAATTATTTGGTAAAATTATTTTTTGACTTTACTTTTGACCAACATTTTTCCATAAGCTGTTCATCTTGTGTCAGCGGTTTTTGTACTTTAAGATAACAAGCAATAGCGCTGGTATATTCCCCTTGTGTCTCCCAGTCCTTGGCTTGTGCCAAATAGGATTGCGCTCCTCTGAAAACAGGCAAAAGTTGACGATGATACATACCCATAATCGAGTTGTAATTTTAACAAAAAAAAATTTCTAATTAAATTATTTATATTATTCAGATAGAGTGGAAGTAAAAAAAATAAGCTCACAGTATATCTTAACAATTGCCAAATCTTTACTTTTTTACTTTTATTTTTGTTTAAAAAAAAATCCATTATTTGGTTTAAATATTTACACAGTAGCAATCTCGCTTTTAAAAATTGCTATCAGTATGATGTTTTTACATTTTACATATTCCAATGTAAAATCAATTCACCCCATCCACAAAAAAAAAAAAAAAAAAAACAATAAACCACCAAAAAATTAAAACAAAACACAAAACAAAAAAAATTTTAAATGAACATTGTTGTTAGTTTTAACCCTTTGGGGTTTTTTTGTCCAAAAAAGCGCTGAAAATCTGCACAAGGGATTCCGCGTCAGTACTGCGCAATGTTAAACTCCGTGTCATCGTCGCCAAGTTTGAGCAGCGGTGAAGCGGGATTTCCTTTGCGGATATGCGAAAAGAACCCTGAAGGGTTAATAAACCTTGTAAACAAAACACCTTACAACATCACACACAACACAACAACCTTAATATACGGTACGGAGAATTGGAGCTTTGAGTGGAGTCGTTTGACACATTTTAGAAGTTAGAGTTTTTTATGTTTTTACTTTAGGGTTTAAAGCTAAAATAAATGGCTTAAATAAAGCTATAGAGTTTAGGCTAAAGCCTTCAGGTTGGGGTTTTAGCTTCAACCGATATATTTTTGACTCGGCTCTAAATTCTTCGAATCTAAAACGTTTTGCATAATTATGTGGTAGAAATTAAGTTTAATTTACTTATTTTAAAACTAACCACAAATAAAATATAAACGGACTGAAATTGACACCAGATTTATGTTTTTACTGAATATAAATAAGTTATATGTTTAAAACAAATTAAAACATGTTTTTAGCCTTAGCATAATTATGACAATCAATTTCAAGTATTCTAAATACATACTTTGCTCCTGATTTTAACTGCATATTATCATATTCCTCCTGCAACTTCGGTAACAAATTGGGAAGGTACTCCTTACACACCCGCAAAGCATCAGTCCACATTCCCAGTTCCTTAAAAAATATCAAAACCATTCGATTTAAGAGGCGCTTCCCTTTTCTTTCAAATCGCAAGTTTTTTTAAACTTATTTAATGGCTGAATAATTTGTTTCAAATTTTCGTTATAAATAATGGATATTTTTAAAATGATTTTAGACAAAAAAATAAATATAATGTTTTCAAAAATTAAAAAGATGAGGAAATTGCAACGAAACGTTATTTAAAAATTGAATCAGTTTTTTCGTACATTAAGGATTTTGTAATGTTAATTTAAAATTAGCTGTAAATATGTTAAATAAAACGTTATTCCTACAGTATTACTATTATCAAACATCTGTTTGTTATGTATTAGGGTAGTGCATTTAATTTCGGCACTTTTCCAAATTGGGAATTTTTAATTTTGGACTATATCTTTGGTAATACTGGACGGAATACGACGTTTAATAGCTCAAATGAGAGCTAATTATATTTAGATGACTTTCGTGAGCTTTTTATTTGTTATGTTATGATATTTTAATGTGAAATTGTGTGATTTATAAAAAATAAAATTGTTACTCGTTTTTAGAACATGGGCATTTCATGATTACGCAATAAATCGGTTTAAAAATCAAACTGTCCTGGTAAAATTTAGTCTATTTTCCGAATTTTTAGTCCTCGTGGTTCTACGTTGCGTCTGTGGTGAGCAATTGTTATAAAATAAAATAGTGTAATTTCGGCACACATATTGCTGTAGGTAAAAACGGATTGAATTAAGTGGTCGGGTGTTAAATTGTAGCTGTAAATAGTTAAAAGACAACGTTGAAATGTGTAGGAGTCATAGCACTTCACTTAAACTCGATTAAGGGGTTCCTTTTAAAAAGTGCCGAAATTAAATGCACTTTTTCCCCAAATTTTCTTCATTTTGATACCATTTGGCATTTTAGCTGTAACTTTTTTCCAGTTACACGTTGAACAACAAGTAGAAACTTAAATTAAAGAAAACTGTCTGGAGATAATGATAGGTTTTCAAATTTTTGAAAATAATGATTTTTTGACTGAGAAACAATCGATTGTTTGTAAAGTGCCGAAATTAAATGCACACATTTAATTTCGGCAATTTTCCATTTTTTTAAAAAACTGATTTAATTAAGTAAAAAAACTACTTTCGTACAGTGAACTTTTGTGACGCAACGCAGTATCGTGAGAGCTTCAAAATGAGCTATCAAACATGAAAATCGGGCGATACAGTGAAAAGTTACATCGGAAAAACAAAACAGTGCCGAAACTAAATGCACTACCCTATATACCTTGTAAGATTTGACAATGATTTCTGGTTTCTGAGCTCTGAGGAGGTATCCCTCAGCCTTGTTGTAATCTTGCTGTTCAAAAGCAATTCTAGCTTGCCCAATGTAAACCTCAGGTATCGCTTCAGGACTGTGCTTCTCTGCCAAACGCTGTGCACTGTCCCAGTCTTGCTGGTGTACGTACCTTAATTTTTTTTGTAAAAAAAATCTTATTTTTAACAGGAATTACTGGGGAAACTATACTGATAACAGTTAGACATGCATTAAATATCAACCAACACACCTTATTACAACACGTGACATCAAAAAATAATTAAAGTTGGCTTACATAAGAATCGCTTCTTTAGGTTTTCCGGCTTGCAGGAATTGTGTTTCGGCCTGTTGGAACTGTCCATCTTCTTCAAGCTGCATAGCGTATTTAAGATGGACACCTGCCATTTTGCTTTTATTTCCCAAACGACACAGTTCGAATGCAAAGTCAAATTCACTAAACACAGTAAAAATACTATTTACGAATAAGCGTTTGTTTATGCTTGTTATTTTACTTGCATATGTATAATTTAATCTTAAGAATTTAATTTTATGGCAGTTTATTTACATATTATATTTTTATGGTATAATAAAATTATTAGAATAAGAAAATAACTGTTTTTGTAATATACATCTACGACTTACCCATTCTCACTAAAAAAGTCAATCGCTTCGTCCAGAATATTAAATTTTTGCAATAATTTAACTGCAGAGTCCCCACCAAGACTTTTAGACCAGAGAAAGGCAACTTGTTTCGGCGCTTGCTCTGTTCCATAATGTTTGGCAACCTGAAATTCGGAGTTCGTGGATTGACATAATAAACAAAAAAAACGTAAATTAAAGATGCCATGCTCGTTGTAATATGCAATACGAAAGTTTACTATTTTGCATCAAGGCGCTCTGATATTAAATGTCAATTTTATTTTTGTCCTGGCGATACACAGAAAAAAAACAGCTTCCTAGAATTTTATTATTTTTTTAGAAATATGTATGAAAAAAAGTAGCAAGTTAAAAGGAATAACGGCGGAAAGCAGCAACAAGGAAATATTTTTAATGCCATAACCCTTTGTGATTGTTGGGGCGTCTCAGACGCGGATGGTGTACAGGGTCTTGCGTCGTGGTAACTGAAGATTCCTAAAATTTTAAAATTGAGCTGCACTGGTGCTAGTAAGAAGTAATGATTTTCGATTATTTTAAGTAAAAGTAGAAGTAATTTAAAAAATTTTAATTTAAGTAAAGTAAGAGTAAAAGTAAATTCTTATTTTTTAATTTAGGTAAAGAAAAAGTAAACGGTCCAAATTTTATTTAAGTAAAGTAAAAATAAAAGTAAGACCTATTTTTTTAAGTAAAAGTAAGAGTGAAAGTATAATGTAATTTTTCAACAGAGCAAAACGCCGGTTTTTCGTGTTCCAGGGCTTTGTTTACAAGTTTTTGGCTAATTTTATGCATAAATTTTCATTTAAATAAGATAAGTTTGCTGATATAATTAAATGGTTTTTAGCGTGTTAGCGGCTTAAAAATCTTTTTTTTTGTCACTCATTTTACAACAAGCCCATAGGGAATCAAGTCGTTATATTACTTAAATTATACTTAAATTCATTTAAGTATTTGCAGGTAAAAATTCGAGTAAGAGTAAAAATAAAAGTAATTGAAATTACAAAAAGTCGAGTAAGAGTAAAAGTAAAAGTAAGTGAAATTTAAAAATCGAGTAAAAGTAAAATTAATCCAAAAACCTTTACTTTTATTAGTTTAAGTAAAAGTAAATGTAACTTTTTACAACACTAATTGGCGCGTTCCTGGATCTAATTTTTAGACGCGCTTTTTAACCTCAAAAACTTGCACAGAGTTATACTTTGTTGTAGGAGTTCAATTAGATAAATCAGCTTTCCTGAATAAGCTTCAGCAACTGTGCATTAAGTTTTTATAAAAAAAACTATGTGACTTTAAAAAATAAGTAAAACAGTTTTTTCACTAATATTATACATTGAAATTATGCAATATATAAACTGTTTCACATGCTAATTAAAAATAAGAATACTCTGTGCGCGTCTTCCCATTGCTCTGCCGTCCTGTACATATGAACAGCGGACTTCCATTCACCGGCGTTGACGTAGTGCTGTTCGGCTTCTTTGTACCTTCCCTGCTCCTCCATGTCTTTGGCAACATGACGATGAGTGTCCTAAACATTTCTTTATTTTGATAGATGTAAAAAAATAAGGTAGACTTGGATTAATAGACACTCAAAACATTATTTTAATGGTATGAGATTATTTTTGTAAAACCGCATGACAAAGCACAAATCCGAAAAGTGAATGTTGGTAACAACAAATGTAGCATAAATCTATCCTTAACAGGTTCTGACAATGGTGCTTGATCTGTTTATCACCATTTGTAAAGTCACTTCTTTAACTATACTCTGCTGTTGGAAACTGTTACAATATCCTCAGCAGATTCCGCTAATAGTATTAGAAACAATTTTATTATAAAATAAATTTTGAAACATCAATACTTGGACGTGTTCCTGGTGATACTTCTCCACCAGTCTCATCATTTGCTCGTGGTTCCCGGCGGCTTTGTACATGGCAATGGCTTTGTTCGGTTGGTTGATGGCGCAGTACAATTGCTCTGCTTCTCTGTACCTGCCTTCTTGTTCCAGTTGCTCCGCTTGTTTTAAATACATCGTTGACGTTTCGTCTTCTTGCAGAAATTCGGAAGCTATCTAGAGATATAAAACAAAATTATATATCGTGTGTTATACTAAAGATATATTTCTTAAGATGAAATTTTTATGATTAAGCTTAGGTGTAAATTTCTATATACTCCTATAACACGGACATGTCTTGTTATGGTGAAAACTTTTTTTACAACTCACTTTTTAGCTCATTTTCTGTATAAAAAATAGACCAAGGTTGTTGACCAGGATGCTTACCAATTTAAAATTTAACACAAAAGATATTTTACAAACTATTAACCTATCTAGCTAAGTAGTTTTTAGCAATCGCGTAATTTCTGTGTCGAACTCAATTACTGTTAAAATTATTTGCTCCAAGTCGCTTTCTAGTTTTAAACGAATAATCAATCAACACAATATCGATTTTAATAAGAAGCATATATTTATTTTACTATTTTTTTAAGATTTTTTTATTGCGTTACAGTATTTTTGTACTGTTTAGTTATGTAAAAAAAGTATTTTTTTATGTTGTATTTGTTTGATGTTTTAATTTGACAATTTGTGATTTTCCCTGACCATTTCTTAGCTTTATTGTACACGTGTAATACTATTTGTAATCTGTACGACTCTAATAAACTTTATTTACTTACTTATTTACTTGTGATAAAATTACAAACGACTAAAGGAAAAAGACGTGTTCAGTTTATTTGTTCAGGGATAAAAATGAGTTATAAAGTTACTAAAAAATCAGAATTCATAAAAGTTAGTGTTTTAATTAAAATTAATTTACATAAGTGGGGCTAAACTGCTTTGATTTCATTGGTTACTACATGCCCCTTGCCCATTTTTACTCCTAAACCAACTTATTCGTTTAGTAAAGAAACCGGTAAGATTAAAAATGGGTCAGATATGAATAAAAAACATATTTTAATATACTATTGTATCAGTACTATTGTGCTGCTAAATAAAAAATCAGGGGAAAATCTAGTTTTACATACCAAAAATCTGTTTATAAATTAATTTTGCCAAAATTTAGTATAAAATTTAATTTTACTAAAAATAATTTATAAAATACATTACCCTTGTGGATTCTTGCCATTTTCCAGCATTATTGTACATATCAATCGCTTGTTTTATCATACCAGCTTCAATATAAAATCTTTCAGCCCGCTAAACAGACAAATGTTTTAATATTCAAATATAATATACACGCTCATATATTATAAAACTTTTTATACGGCTTCATAATATCTTAAAAGTCTAGGTTATTAAATATTAGATTTACATCGTATTCCTGCACAGACGAATAGTATTCAGCAATTTTCCCATAATATTCTTTGGCCATCTCTGGATTCTCAACTACTTCAACAATTTGAACAGCTTTATTCCACTGACGTGCCCTGATGGCTGCATCCAAGGCTTTAAGTGTGTTTCCACTTTCTAAACAGATATTTAAATCCATTATAAATTAGGATAAAACCCAGGAAACCCTTCTTTACTTTATAAAAACAAGTTTATTAAATGATAAAGGATTGTGTTGAGTTAAATTTAGTAAATTAATGTTAATCCAAAAAATTTAAAAAAATACCAATATAGTGATTAATAGCAGCGTCCATTTGTTTCTGATGCATTAGTTCATCTCCCCATTCTTCTTCCAACGCTATCACCTCCTTTGGAAAAGCAAACCGTGATAACTCAACAGCTACAAAATATGGATTTAGTTTATTTTAATTAAAACCATTCTTAATTTGTTGTAATTTAATTAATATTTTTGTTATTAATTATTTTTCATCCTTGTTGTTCCCATACATTTTATAAGCAATGCACGAGCACTGCAGCAATAATTGCAGCAAGAACAACCCTTTTCTTTAGTACTTGACATTAAAACCCAGCAAACTGCAGCGCATCTTCGGTACTCCGACAATTTACAATTTCTTTTGATAAATAGATTAAAAGGGTAACAACTATATAATATATAAAATTAACACTATAATAAAGAAAAAAAATTTAGTGAATACCTTTGCTAAACGCTTTTCCACGTCTGTAACATTCTTTAGCTCTTTCAAAATCTTTGCTCTTTTCTAAAAGTTCTCCAGCCTGTAAAACATAAAGAAAAAAAAATATACAACAATTTTTTATGATTATTGATTACAGTTTATTATTGTATTATTATTGAAATTTACGCCTAAGGTCGTTCAGTTGTAAGTTTTTTAAAATACTGCTCAAAAATTTTACAATAAAATATTTTAAGTATCAAACTTACCCTTTCAAAAAGTTCACTTTTAATCAAAGCTGCAGCTGTTGTTTGAATCAATTCTGTGTTGTTCAAAAGCTCCTGCAAGTATAAATTTAATAAAAATATCAAAATAAATTATATAATGTTAAAACAACTATTTGGATGTGTTAATTAAAAATTTTATAGTTGTTATTAAAAATGCTATAATTAAAAAATTTATACTTCAAACAAATAAGTATGGCTCTGCTACATAATCATTTAAACGAAATATGCTAAAGGTAAACCCAACGTGGCTGCAACAGTTGTTCCTTGGATTAAAAAAAGCCCCCCATTAAATAACCCTTTAAATCATGAGAATCTGACGTCACTTTATCAGCCAATTAGATTCGATTTAATACGGAGTATTTGTTTGATAAAGTGACGTCAGATTCTCGTGATTTGAGTAGTTACTTAATGGAGGCATTATTTAATCCAACGAACAACTGTTGCAGCCACGTTGGGTTTACCTTTAGTCATAGTGAAGCATCTACTTCCAGTCACTGTAAATAGAAAACTCACAGTCAGGGTGTTTTATTTACTATACAGTTAGGATGTCTTATCAGCTCAAAAGGCTTTAAGTTTATGGGCCTAAGTGTTTTATTTTGTTTTATTATGTATTTTCTGATAAAAACGATTATGAATAAAAGGTATTGTCACTACTAACCTCATGCTCTGATATAACCCTAGCAGCTCGAGCTGGTAAATTGGCCTTCAGGAAAAGATCAATCGCTCCCATATGGTCACCTTCTTTTTCTTTTATCTGAATAATCAACAAAAACAAAACTTAATTTTATTTCAAAGTAACTGTTTAAGAATAATATTCAAAACTGTATTTTATTAAAATTAAGAGTTCATTCTACTTACGGAAATTTAGAATCTATCTTTGTTATAAATTGGTTGTATATCTTTTAATATTCAACTTTAACATTAAAAATAATCAATATATGTGTTTGAAAAAATTATCTATTAAATACAAAAAAAACAACAAAAAAAAACAAAATTAAAATAACCATATTTAGTACGAAAAAGTTTTTCAACAACATTAAAAATCAATAATTATTAACCTCTGCAGCTTTTTCATCTTGACCCGTTTCTGCCAAATGTCTGGCGTGTTTTGTTTTAAGTGCATCTATGTCTGAGTATCCCTAAAATTAAAAAAACGTACAGGTGCAAGTGCAACCAGCCAAAATTCTTTTCAAGACTTATTCATATAATATATAAATTAGTTTTTATTTAATTTTGTTATGATTTTCCAACAATTTTTTTGTTTTAGCTGACTTAATATCAGATTTATTAGAAACTAAAATATTAATTTTTACTCGTGCTTCTGCAAGTTCAAGTGCTTCATCCCATTTGTGCAAGCTCTGGTACATATCTAACGCTTCTTCTAGAGAATTCTGTAAAAAATCAAAAGTTATATTAATCAAAAGCATAACATATGTAATAATGATCTTTTTTTGATCTAAACAATTTTGAGGTTTCATAAGTTTATATAATATAATTTATAGATGACGTATACCTGTTCCAGATAAATACGTTCAGCTTCTTTGAAGTCCTTTTCCATAATTGCCAATCTAGCTCTGACCAAATAGTGCTGAGTCCCGTCTCCACCCTAAAACAATTATGATTCACAATCATATATCGTGCGATAAAATGAATGATTTAACAAAAAAATTATAACATAATGTATTTTATGTTAGACGATCATATTTTTCAAATCATATTTACTTACATGTAGTCATTATTATATACTATCTTAGTCGTTATAATTACTTAGTGTATTTTAATAAAAAAGATAATTTACTAAAAGAGGGGTATCTTAATAAAAAAGGCCATAAAATCAAATAACCAAGCAAACAAAAAATAATATCTCATTTGCATGCACCTAACTTAAATTTATTTCCTGCGATATTTTAAGCAGATTTGATTAGCAAAAACATTAACCATTTGACAATTTAAAACCCTATAATTAAAATGTATACTCAGTTTACCAGATTTTTAGCGGCTTCTTTGGCAATTTTTCTCGTTTCATCCAAGTAGTAGACTCTGGCTACATCACTGAGTGCAGCGTAGCAGCGTTGTGCCACATGCAATTGTCTGTGCTCTATTCCAGCCCGGGCCAGTTGCTTCCACATTGCTTCTGTGTCTGGGCCGATGCTTAACTGCTCCAAAAATGATATCTTAAAAAATAGAGAAATTTGTGGAATGAGTTGGATGTAGAAATTATGTGTTTATCATATCTATTATATTATGGAATTACAATTTAGACAGATGTATTTCAATTTGTTGGCTATTACGTTGCCTTTACTTGCCTTTTTGTCCTTGGTTATTTACTAATTGACAAATAAAATTTTATACATTCATTCATATTCATTCAAGGAAGTTAAAAAACGCTTTGGAAAAAAAAAGAAACAAAACCCTGTTTATAATAATAATCTTAAGTTTTAAAAAATTTCTGAAAGGTACTGAATAACAAAACTAAACGTTAAATCCTTCAGGCTGAAATTAAGTTCCCAACCGCTCTTCCGTCAAGAAGAAATGAAGAATAAACCCGCGAGCCCGGAAAAATAAAAAAAAGTTGTCAGTGATGATGTAAACAATTATTATTAAGTTGCGTCAGGTGTTTCTCTACACGTGATATCTGAGATCTGGGAAGGAGTGGTTACATTAACACAACACCCCACTATTTTTACCCTGATGAAATTCAGCTTTACTTTGTCAAAAAGTGATTGCGGTAAAAACATATAATTCATTGGTTTTAAAATAGAAGAAACATGATGCAAACAGAACAGGTTTTAACTTATATATTTTAATTATCTAAAAAAAGCGTTGGCATATCATTTTTTCAAATTTCAATGAAAAATAACTTACCGCTCTTCCAAAATCTTTGTCGTCCATAGCAGTACCGAATTCAATCAAACCTTCATCGAGTGTATAAGACACCTGCATCATTCCTTCCTGAACTATGACGTCAGTCTGTCCTTCATCTCTTACCAGACTCACAATGTCACCCTTTAAAAAATATTTATTAAAAATAATCAGCAATTCAATTTTTTTTGTTTCTTTTTGATTTTTTGAAATGTCGTATTACTTTTTGACATATATTGCAATATTGAACATACAAAAAATCCTTCAAAAAAAGCAAGTCCAGCCATTGTAGTCAAACCATGAATAAAATAATGTCGAACTTTTTTATCGCTCCAACACATTTGTCAGTTACTGAAGTTTGACTTCCTACAATAATTCAATATTATTCTTTATTCATTGTAATGTATTTTTGGAAAAAATTTTCTAATATTGCAACAATTTTTGATTTGTTTAAAAAAATCATAGTATGAACAACATTAAGAAAATTTATCGATAATTATTTACCTTTATTGGAAACATCGTCACTCTTTCAGGTGCTTCAATGTTATACCAAACACATAAATTGTCCCTGCTTTGAGCAACAACAACGTCGCTCCCAGGAACCCACTAAACAATTATTATATAAGATATAAACCATGACAACTAATTTCTAAATTTAAGTAACTGTGATTTTAAGAAATATGAGATCGAATAAATCGAGTTTTTTAAAGAAAGAATGCGAAACAGTTTGCTTTTTTAGTTTTTTAGCTGAAGATGAGCGATACAGAACTTAAACCTTTAATCTCCAACCTCAGTTTCTCATTGACTGACGTGCGGCGTTACACAATCGCTTAACAGGTTTACATTAGAACTTGTATTTATAAGGCATCATTTTTCTTAAACATCATCACAACGGGAGTTATTAAATAAGTGAAAAGTCTAATGGTACACTAAATTTTAAAATGAAAATTCAAAAGAAGGAACTTACTTGCACATAAGTGCAGTAACTCAGCAGAAAAGACTTTTGTTCGTCTTCAATATTGTACAGGCTTAGTCGATATCGCTTGTCTCGAAACAAAAGTTTTCTTCCAGTTTCATTCAGCTGAAAAATGACTTTATTGAACTTATGTATGCAAACAAATACGGTGGAAAATTATTGTTTGCTAAAATTGGTCTTTAAGTTCATAATGATGAGCACATGTACACTCGAAAGAGTGTCAAAGGAGTGTCACGATGCTTAGCAAAAGACCACATTAACTCGGTAAGGACGGGGGCTTCGTTTGGGAAAAACCATTTTTACTTGCCTCCATCGGAAATTTTGCTCCCTCCTACCTGCCTCCGCCCTGCCTCCTACCTGCCACCGAGGCAGCTTTAGCTACCTTCTACCTGCCTCCTAACCTGTATATGTTTCAACATAGGAGGCAGGGCCACCTGCTTCCTGCCTGTCTCCAAGGCAGTTTTACCTGCCTCCTACCTGCTTCGACCCTGCCTCCATGCTACCTCCAAGGCAGTTTTACCCACCTCTTAACTGCCTTCAGTTTTCCGGAGGCAGGTTCAAGAGCCGTCCTTACCTGATTAAAATATTTTTTATCAAGCGTGGCATCCCTTTGTCACGATAACACCCGTTCATCATGATGGCACCCATCCATGATAAGTTTGTGATTATGATAACACTTTTTTAAACGTATTATGACACTGCTTATTAAATAAATTGTTCGAATACACTGGCAATAAATTGTATTATACCAAATTGTATTAAAACTATTTTACCTCCAACCAATCCACCTTTGAGTCATGGTTAATTTGACCAATCATATGACCGAATATTAAATCCACTAAAATAATAATTATTATTATGATGCTTGTTAAGACTTGTTTAAAACACTTTTTAGACTACTGTGGTATTTTTTGACTCATGAACAATAAAAACTACATACAAATATAATATGTTGTCGCTACAGAAACAAAACTTAAATTTAACTGTATTTACGAAATTAGTAGAAGATATTGTAGCTTTTTTAATGACAAAAGAATTGTGATCTCACTGTAATCATACTAGTTTTGAAAATCACTTATTGAGTTTTAATGCACTAACTTATAGGCAAATAAAATCTAGCTGACTGCGAAAATTGCAGTATTGAATAGACTATTTAACAACAAAGCCATTCAAAATTTTTAACAAAATCGGTTTAACAATAAAGATCAAAACGCGTATTTTAATAATTATTTATCAATTTACTTGATTTAAAACCCAAATGCAAATTTTTAAAGAGCTAAAGATGGTTAATTCTAGTATATTTTGTAAAGAGGTGGAATTAAAAAAAAATTCTGCGTTCTTATTTGTTATTTAAAAAAAACGTCATTACCGCACAATTTTAATTGGTCCCCTCATGTCTGCATTCTAATTTTCAGCGTCAGCCAGATATAATTCAACCATAGTTTAGCTATATCATAAACTCAATGTAAACATATTTTAAAACGTAGCTTACAGATGCATACTGTTTTGAGATCCACTAGATAAGCCAATCTCTTAACACTTTCTGAGTTTTTGTGCTGGCGTTCGTTCAGACGAACACTGATAAGGTGAGGGTTCATAAACTCTGTCCGAACGGAACCCAAGATCTCATTGGAGCCATATTCCACCAAAGACAGTTCACCCGCATTAAATATCATGCAAACCTGTCAAATTAGGAGACTCTTTATATTAGAAGGTTTACCAAGATTGTATATTATTGTATAAAATTGAATAAAAAATGATATTTTAAAATTGTAAGATATTAAAAGAAGTTTGTATATTTATAAAGTATATAAAACTTGTTACATAGGCAATTTTTACTTTCTATCGTGCTCTCATTTATGAAACTGCTGAAATTAAACATCAATATTGATTTTTCTATTTGAGATTTTTTTACCATATGATATAGTAGCCCCGGAAACCGAAACACACCACCCGGCCCGGCCCCCACCCAAAAAAAAAAACCAACAAACCCCCAAAACCCCGCACCCACCCCCCCCCCCCCCTCCACACCACCCACACCACCCCAACCAGCCCACCAAAAAAAAAAAAAAAACCCCCACCCAAGTAAGTAAGTATTTATTTGTTGCAAAGGTTATGATGGAGATAACACTAATAATGCAACTTACAGAAACAATTAAAAAGAGTAATCATTATAATACAAAAAGTAATCATTATGATACATAACTGTCAAGAAATAAAGTATAAGAAGAGCTGGACGAATATACAGAATAAGTCACACAAATAAAATAAAATGAAGAAATTTAAAAAAAAACATCAAATTTCATACGAGTATAATTAATCACATTTCTAAAATGGTTGGAATTAAAAACAATTTTCCGATTTTATAAAAAAAAATTGTTAGGATATGAATTTACTCATAGTTTTTTATATAATTGCGAAAAATTGAGAGTGATTTAGCTGATACAACTTTTTGGGGTAAACTATTCCAGACTGAAACAATCCTGTTATTATAAAAGTGTTTTGCTATGTCTAAACGAAAGCTATTTGATTCTAGTTTGAAACCATTTCCTCTTGTCCGATTAGTAGTATTGAAATTTACAAACTTTGAAACATCTATATCAACAAGATTATGAATCATTTTATAACATAGAATCAGATCATTGTGCAGTCTGCGAGTGGAGAGCTTTTTTAAGTTTAATTCACTTAACCGGGTTTCATAATTTACATAGGGTAAAGCGCATCTAAAATACAATTTCCGTGTAAACTTCCTTTGGATATTTTCCAAACGAGTTTTATCCATTTCAAGATGAGGATTCCAGACAAAAGTTTCAAATTCTAATAAAGGGCGTATAAAGGATTTGTATCCTTGAACTAGAGATTTGATGTTATTTGTTCGAAATACTCGATATAAAAGATACAGTCTACTATGAGCTTTTGCAGCAATTTTAGCACAATGTTCTGAAAACTTTAAGTTTGAAGACACAAACACACCTAAGTCACGAACAGTATTTTTACTTTCAATAAATACACCATTTAATTTATACTCATATCTTAAGTTTTTATTGCCTAGATGCATTACATTACATTTAGATAAAGCAATAGTCAACTGCCAGCTGTTAGCCCAAGTGCAGAAATTATCTAAACTTCTTTGAAAATTAGAAAAATTGTGTCTGTTATTTGTAATAGCATACAGTTTAGCATCGTCTGCAAATAGCTTTGCAGACGTTTCGGGACCTAAGCAGTCAGGCATGTCGTTAATGTACAGTAAAAACAGCAGAGGGCCTAGGACGCTGCCCTGAGGAACCCCGCTGGTGACTTGGATAAAATCCGAACAAATAAAATTATCTGGAGCACATGATTTGTCAGTTAAAATTACTTTTTGTCTTCGGTTGGATAAAAAACTTGACACCCAGTAAAACAATTCATAACCAAGTCCGTATGACTTTAGTTTGTGCAAAAGTTTTGGATGGCTGACAGAGTCAAAGGCTTTTGAAAAATCAATGTATACTGTATCGACTGAATTTTTTTATCGATAGCCTTGACCCAGTCAGAAAGCGTGGAAAGCAACTGTAATCCTACTGATTTTTGTTTTAAAAAGCCATATTGATCAGGATGAATTAAGTTTTTAGATCTTAAATATTTTAACATTGCATCTACTATTACACTTTCTATTAATTTACAGCTAATACAGGTTAACGAAATAGGTCTATAATTTTCTTTTAAACAACAACATCCTTTTTTTTAAATTGGTACTACAAACACATCTCTCCAGGGAGAAGGAACCTCCTCACTTTCCATAGAAATTTCAAAAAGTTTTGCCAGGGGTGTAGCTAAGACACCAGCTACATTTTTGAGATAAAAGGCCGGTATCCCATCAGGAGTGCACAATACTTTGTTTAGCAGTTTTTTAAGTTTTTTTCAACAACACTTAAAAGAAACGGAAAAAAGTCCTTCATTTTCTTTGACCCTCGTTGGAAACTGAGGTAAAACACCATTGTCTCGTGTGAACACACTTGCAAAATATTTGTTAAAAATCGTACACTTTTCAAAATTATTATCTGTAAGTAAACCGTTTTCGTTTTTAATATGCCCAATTTCATGTTTTTGCGTTTTTAATTTTTTATTTGCAAATTTAAAAAATTTTTGAGTGTCACAGCTGTTTAAAGTGTTATTTTCAAGATTATCGTGAAATTTTTTAAGCGCGTCTTTATATTGCCTATCACAGTTTTTCCAACTTTGTTTTAAGTATGTGTTTACTTTTGAGCGCCTATACAATACTTTTTTACGATTTCTTAAAGCTAAAATATGACGAGGGTAATGGAACGCCTTACTTTTTATACATTTAATTGGTACAAATTTGTCAATAATTTCTTTGTTTATTGCCTCAAGAAAGTTGTATAAGTCATCGATATTGTTTTAGTTTGAAAAAATAAAAGCCCAATTAACATTTTTTAAATGATTGCATATATCATCATAATTTGCTGATTTAAAATCTCGAAAAAATTTTACATTATTTGTTTTGAAAAAGGGAGAAAACATGATTTTGAATTCGACAACATTATGGTCACAAGAAGCGGAAAAATGTTCGCGCAAAGAAATATCACCTATTATTTTTTTTCATTACACAGAAGCAAATCTAATAAATGACCACGGTTATGAGTAATAAAGTTTATGTATTGTCTGAGGCCATTTTCTACCACAGAATATAAAAACAAGTTATGCACAATATCTCCGTTGATTACGCTAAAAATTTCCCAGGTTATAGACGGCAAATCGTAGTCACCAACAAAAATACAAGGAACACGACCAC
>JASAMX010034641.1:0-12165 GCA_030248175.1 Microlaimidae sp. YZB2_3
CTTTGGACAAAATCCAAAGGACGTTTTTACGCTGTATTTGTCTTTTGGACAAAGTCCAAAGGACTTTTGTCCTTTGGACAAAGTTCAAAGTACTTTGTACTTTGGACTTTGTCTAAAAGACGTTTTGTCATAATTATAAACCAGGCTTAAAGCTAAAGAGGGCCAGATAATCGCAAACTTTTGATTTCAGGTTGTTGAAGCCGAAAAGGGGGAACATGAAACAGAAAATAGAAAACTTGTAACCGAAAATTTGAATTTGCTAAAACCTATCCCCAAGTAAGCCCAAGTCAAAGCCTTAACCTTACCCCATACCCCAAACATTTTTTAAATCGGCTCTAAATTTTTCGTTTTCGCGCCTCAAAGTTCATAAAATATTTTTGTGGACTTTAGATTTACAGCTGACGGCGCCAAAAACCTTTATGCAAAAATTTTAGCAATTAGTATTTCGAGAGTTTTTTCTGGAAACTTTTATTTTTTTCTTGATAGTTGTTTTTTTGTACACTTAAGGTGGAACACTACAGTTAAAACCGCACAAACTTTGTACAGTCACTGTTCATTACAGCTGTAACCAATTTTTAAAAACTACATACTGTATTAATCCTCATGTCCTGAACATCATTTTTTATATTTTGATGAAACATAAAAATTAAAAATAAGCTGTGGCAATGGTCCACAATAGGGATTCCGACGAATCGCAGGTTTTTTCACAAAATGACATATAAAATTTTTTTGTGCATGTCGATTTGAAAAATTTTTTGTACGTAATTAGAAGACGAGTAGATAAAACTTTCCTGTTGTTTTCAGCAAAATCGTATAGAAAAAACTCGAGAAAACCCGACATTTTGAAAAGTTTTTTGAGAAAATTTTATTAACTTTGGAGCCTGATTTCTCAGTAGATCTCTATACGATTTTTAAATAAACAATGCCAATGTTTCTAACCCGTTGAGTTCTCCATTTTGATATATATTTTGTTAAAATCGGTCTGTAAATAAATTTTCATAATTTTGCAACGGATGAATTTGATTTGACGTCGGGAAACTACATTTTGAAACATTCGTTTAAAAGTACTTTTTAACAAAGGTATCGAAGACGAGCAGTAGCCCAGTGGTTAGAGCGTAAGACTCAGCATACAGAAGGTCTAAGTTCGAATCCCCCTGGGAGTTATTTTTAACACCAAAAAAAATTTTTTTCTTAATTTTAACTTTTTTTTATTTTTTTAAACTTTTTAATTAAAAAAATGTACATTATTCAATACTGTATTCAACCCACAGTACGTACTTTAAGGTGGTTTTGAAGTAAAACCGGGGTAGAGTCAGAGTGTCCCTCCTAGGGGAGGTCGCAATCCTCCCTAGCGCCCCCTCGGGGGTCAAATCAAAAAACGAAGTTCGGATTCGTAATCAGGACCCCCGAAAACCCACAAGTGGTTGTTTTTAAAAAAATCAAAGAAATTTTTGGAACTGTAGTGTTCTACCTTAAAAATGTAAAAAAAAAAACTGTCGTCCTTTAAAAATTCTCGTTTTAATTAATCAAATTTAGCCAACAAATTTTTTTACTAATAACTACTCGATCGGTTTTTTTTGATGAATCAGCCGTGTGTATATTACACCACGTTGTCCAAAGTTAAAATGGCTTTTTTTGTTAAAGATTTACTCTCTATAATTTTTATTAAACAACAACGTATGACCAGTCCAGTAAATATTTTTAAATTGGTGCTATGTTAGCTCGTTGTTTTAAACTCTTGATAATATTAAGTTTTTGCGTTTTTTTTAGAAATCTTATAAAATTCTTTGTTTAAATATGATACTGTAAGTTGATATTTTAATATTTTTATGCATATTTGTTAAAATACAACCTATGTAATAAAGCCTTAGTTAAACAATTTCTTAAACCCCAACCAAGAGTTAAGGTGCGGGGTTTTTAGAGCCGCAAGTAGGGAACTTGGAGCCATTGGAAAATTTTTGGACCTTTTTTTAGGTTTCGTTTAGGCTTAGGTATGGTTTTATCGATTTTTATTTTCGGCTCCAAGTTCCCTCGGCTCCATCGACCCTAAACCAGAGTTATTAGTTTTTTGCTTGTAATTAACAGAAATATGTACAAAATTATAACAATATCATTTACCCCATATAATCAAGGAATATACAAACAAATTTGTGACGAAAAAACGCCACCAAGAGTTTCTAATAACGTGCTAACAGAGCACGTAGTTTTTTTTAAATTTCCTTTTGTACTTAAATAATACTTTAAAATAAACTCGTTTTGTGTAATAAAATATTGCAAAAAAACATTTATTTTCTGTAAACCAATCATAGTGACTATGAGAAAGGTAAATTCAAAAAACATCAAGCCCACGAACTTAAAGCTGAGCACTGAGTTTATATTATAGAACATTATAGAAATTTGAGTTTTACGGTTTATTACGTTTTAGCTATGATTTTATACTAAAAGAAAGCTAGCACTGTGCTAGAAATCGCTGCGCAGCAAAACTAGTAAAAAATGACTGATGATTTTTACTGGACAAATTTTAGTATAATGTACAGTCGAACATTCTCTTGTGCTATTATTTTCTTCATAAATGAATCAAGGGAACAAATTAACCCGTTCCCGTGACCTCCTTTTCCCCAGTTGCTACAGTAAAACGTTTGTCCATTTAAAATGAAATTTTTTTTCAACCACGGTGAAACCTTCATCCAACGGTGGTGTTATCTTCGTTTGACTATTGTGGTGTGTAAATTTTACCAACTTTACCTATCAGAATCGTACGTTTTAATTTTCTCGTTAACTATGCGGTAAGCGATTATGCAAATTTTAATCACGCATACGCTGTATTACGTTCCACCTAGCTACAACCTTGCCGATACGTAGAGTTAATCGCAGTAAAGTTTACACACCACAATGATAGAAGAATGCTATTAGCACCGTGGAACGAAGGTTTCACTCTGGTAAAAGGGGGACAGGCGATCACTGGAACCGGTTAAGGAATCCTGATTAATGACTAGTACTAAAGATAAATGGATAATCTAATAAAGGTTTGTTACTACAGTATCCGACTATGTTCATCAAAAAATGCGATAAGGATCGAACGTGCGGGTTTTAAAAAAATCGTTTTTTTCTTAAATACTGTTGCAAAAGAAGCGCGTACGGTCCAAATTTAATTTTATGATGATCGCTGCTGGATACCACAGAAACATTTCTTTATGAGTTTATCCAGTTTTGCTAATACGCTTTTTATACCTTCCCTGATTTGCTTAAACTTGTGAGTTGCAATTAACAACTTTTAAATTAAATTAACTTTTTACGTTCCTAAATTAAAAAAAAACTGATTATTACTTCAAATCAAGCGGAATTATTTTTAACAAAGATGCTGATTTACCAATATAGAATAATAGTTAAAACAAACTTTTTCACAAGTGTGGTTAAAATATCTTGAAATCAACTTTAAAACACTTTTAATTCTTTGTAGATTTTAGAACACTCGAAATTCTTTGCAGAATCTTTTTGAATGAAACAGTTAAAACATTATAATACGTAACTGAAAAAAAAACTTCAAAAAACATCATGTCTTACTTTGTTGGCAGACTAAACGCATCAAAGGAAAATGAATGCGCTTAGGAAAAAACCTACGAACAGACAAAATTTCTTCACAGTGTTATATTATTATGCAAACAGTGATCTTGTACTTAAAATCGGAGTGTAAAATTCCAACCCATTCATCGGGCCAGCATAACGTATGCTGAATTTGTAAACGCAATACACGGCTGCCTGTATAAACTCTCACTTGTTATTAAAAGAAAATGTAAATAGAGACTGGTCGGTTGCAAACCAATCGCGGGAAGATTGTGAAGGTTAATCTTTATAGTTGCTACTGCCCGTGTTGGAAAAACGATTTATAACTAATTCTGGCTTTGCTGGAATAATTTTAAAGCATTGTTATGTTAAACTAGGAAGTGGTTGAAGAATAAAATATTGTAATACACTTTGTAAAGTACACTTTAACATTATTACAGTCCATTGAACATCTTAATAATCTAAATATTGCTAATATTCAACGATTTTATCTTATAGTTTCAAAATACGCATTTTCGAGTACCGAGAATTATAACTGATTGCACTATGGATCGACTTAGCATAACAAAATTTGGTTCGGCGGTCCCGACGCGAATTTCAACTAACTGGCAAATTAGATGTATTTTATTCTTATTTTGTAAAATCCTGAGTTAATAAAATCAATAATCATCTATTTTAAAAATTTTAGTGGTTTTATTCAATAAATTTAATAGGTTTTACAACGAGCTTTTTCCTGCTTTATCTAAGAAGTTTACATACAAAAAACGTAAGTTACTCAAAAAAAAGTTTAAAATGATGGTAAAAAATGACAAAAAATGATATAAGTTTAATAATGTTTATAATTTTTCAAAGCGCAAAATTTATTTATTTTATGGAAAAATTTTGATTTGGTGGCAGGACCACGGTTTTACAAATTTTTTATGTCTGATAGATGTGGGTTTTACCCTTATATGGTAGTTTTTGGGACATTCTTAATTTTTTGCTTTATTTGAAATAAAACATTTTATCTATTACAAATGTATAAAGCTTATTGAGTTTAAAAAAAAATCTGAATATTGTTGTTAATCTTAGCCTGTAGAACGTAATCGCCTTTTCGCCACGGTTAAAACCTTTTTCATGGTGAAACTTTCGTACTTCTGCGGTGGAACCTTAAGGCTGGTTCATACTTATGAAAAAACGTCCTTTGGACAAAGTCCAAAGGACAATTTTAAAAAATCCAAAACGTCTTTTGGACTTTTTCCTTTGGACGAAGTATAAATGCTGCTTAAAATTTGTCCTTTGGACTTTGTCCAAAGGACAAAATTCAAAGGGAAAAGTCCAAAGGACAAAAAAGTATGAACGTTTTCCTTTGGATTTTGTCCTTTGGACAAAGTCCAAAAGACGTTTTAACGCTGTATTTGTACTTTGGACAAAGTCCAAAGGACTTCTGTCCCTTGGACTTTGTCCAAAAGACGTTTTGTCATAAGTATGAACCAGCCTTTAGTTTCACGGCGATGAAATCTTCGTCTATCCATTGTGGTGCGTGAACTTCAACGCGCTAAACTCTACAAGTCATCAGGGTCGTACCTAGTTAATAATATTTGCATATTGCTACCGTACCAATTTTAACCATTTAAGTTTGCTCAGTAACTTCACACTAATCACACATAAAGTATTACGCACGATAGTAAAATCCCTCCCACTTAAACGGAGATTGTTCAGTGTTAATATTATTTACAGAGTTGTAACGGTATAGAATTACCTTTAGCCAATTAGTGCTTATAAAAAAAAAATCTTTCATCCATTGGAGATTAAATTTTTCCCAAGCACTAATTGGCTAAAAGTGATTCTATTAGATCCTCCCACAACCATGCCCACAAAACAAAACATATATGCATATGATGTGATCACAAATACTAAATAACATTTTGAGGATCCTTAAAATCCTGACGTGCGTACGACCTATTTGATACTACGTACTGCGGTAAAATTTACATATCACAATGATTAGAGAAAAATACCACCACCATCAAACAAAGGTTTTACCGCAGTGGTACGAAGGTTTCACCGTTGTAGTTGGACAACGGGTTAAATGCAAAGGCCTAGTGTGCGTTAAAGAAAATGCCCGCATCAACAATTATATTAGAACAACTGAAAAATGCTGAAAAATAGAGAGAAAAATAGATGATTTCACGCAATATTTTTTTAATTTTAAATTAAAGGCGAAAAGCTACATATGTAGTAAATTAAGTTTTATCAAAATCAACAATACAGTTAACAAAATAGGCTTTTTTTAAAAATAAAATTATCGCAACGGTGTCTTTTTGTTGCGTAAGTAAGACAAAATTGGTTTATCGCACTACGAGGGTAGGGGTAAAACTCACACCAACTGGGCGAACGGACGGAAATCAATAGGGTAAAACCCACACCGCCGGACGGTCGAAAAACGTTAATATCTCGAGAAATATTGCATCAATTTAAGAAGTAAACATATTATTTTAATGCTTATAGTATTCTAGGAATTAATTAATAATTATAAATTAATTAAAATTTATAGTTGTTTCTTACACATAAAAATATATCCTTCTAATTGAAAAAGTGACGATTTCGCGCTTGTCAAAGATAGTTCTGAGTACGATTTTTCAATTTCATCAGACGAAAAAAATGCAACAATGCTGTGTAATTAGTTCAACATATAAACAAATTATTATCATATGGTAAAAATTTTTATTCAATGGGCAGCTGGCCAAATCAAATACAAATTTCTCATGGTGCGCATAATGTCCATCTCAGACTCTCAGACTAGTCCACATCTTTTCTGTCTAAACAGACGCCCGGGAAGAAATCGCCCCTTTTTCCGCTCTATTCTTAGAGCATTTTTCAAGGCTAGTTTTAAAATGAACTTTTTCTAATATTGTGTTTGCCTTAGTGTGCGATCGAAAAGTACAAAATTGTTTACCGTGCGCGGGGACGCTGGGCGAGCCGACGCCGGGCGCGGCCACCTCAACGTGACGGTGCCCGGTGTCCCTGCGCCGGCAATGCTCCGCAGGTTCGTGAATATAACTGAATTATTCAAAAAATATCGCCGAAAAGTGAGCCCAAAGATTACGGTAATCGTATCAAAAAACTCCCAGTGTCAAAAAAGCCCCGGAAGATTTTATTATTTTTAATATCGTAAACCAACATTTTATAATTGTTACATATTTTGTGAAATGCTATAAGCATTACATTAATGTTTTTACTTCGTAAATTTATGCAGTATTTCTTGACCCTTCCTCACTACGATGCTCTGTTTTTTATCTTCTGGTTTTGAAAGACAAATATTTATAGTTTTAATTAGGTTTTAGTTTTTGTAGTTGGTTCTTAAAATTACTATCCTAATCAATAAATTAATAACAAGACCGCCTAACAATTTTAACAATCTCTTGCATTTTCCGTTGTGTCTATGTTTTAATACAAATCAGTATCAAAAAGAAATATTAGATATTTTAAGATATGAGCTTTTTATTTGTTTATTACTTACTAAATATTACTGTATAACTCGCGGTTTTAAGCCCTGCTCAAAACCCCAATTTTTATTTTAATTGGAAATAAGGATCTTGACGAAATATTTGCGAAATAATGTTCCTGTTTTGCGAAATAATATTGCTAATAATAATAATAAATAAATAAATAAATAAAAAAAATAAATAAATAATAAATAAAAATCCAAAAAGCAACTGGAAAAATTCCATATGAGCTTTAGAATAATGATAAAAAAAAGAAATTGGATTAAAAATACAAAATTTTCAAAACTATGTTTTGCGTCGCGTAGCAGTTTCCAACCGCAGATGAAATAAAATTAAACATTGTTTATTTTTATAGGCTTTAAAACAAGATTTCGCAGTTTTCCATATATCGGGATATATGGAAATAGCTATTGCTAGCTTTCATAGCAAATTTTTCCCTTTGTAACTAAAACAATAAAAGTTGAACAGGGTTTTAAGTGATGACTGTGTGCTTCATTGCTTTTGTTTTTAAAAATAAAAAAACACAGTTATGAAACTCATGCAGCCCAGAAAGTATTACACTTGTAAGTATATTATGAAATGAAATTAAATGCTATTACAATGGCTTTTTATTGATTTTATTCGCGCAAATTAAAATGGCTACTATGCCATTATTATAGAGGGTGCCATTTAAAAGGTGAGGCTCATTATAATGGCCTACTCTGACATAACTTTTTATATTAAAGTTGCACATTTTTCGGTATATTATATAGTTTTGCTCATATCGTCGTTACTACGGCAAAATGAGCCACAATTCGTTATAATTTGTGAGTATATTAGTGACTATATTTGTGACCATATAATATATTTGTGACTGTGACTCATTTTACATTTCAACCAGCATGCTATTAACCACAGAATAGGTCACAGTCTTTTGTATTTTATAATGACTGTGACTCATTTTGCCGTAGTAACGACATATGAGCCGTACCGGTCGAGCATCGGGGCCCTACAAAACACCAGATTCAAAATTTAATGTTGCTAGAGCCGAGACTACTTAGATCTGGAATTTTGAGTCGAAATCGAGAGACTTGGAGTGGAGCCGAAAGTGTAAACTTCCTAACCAAAAACCTAAACCTAACTCCAAACCTTTTTTTGCTTTCACCACCGAGTTTCTATATTCGCGCCTTTAAGATTCCAAGTTTTTCCGACCTCCTTCTCAGCTAAACGGTTTAAAAACCTGTAACCGGTCGGTTACCAATCATATTACATATTAAAAATAATTTGTAATTGGTACATAAATAAAAGACTATGTAGCTGGATCCTTTTTTACAACAGTCACAGTTACCAAAACGAGTGCTTGTTCGAGTTTAAATTAAAATGTTTGTTTGCGAACACTTTAATTTTCTTTTAAAGAAGGCTTCTCAGCAAGATATAAATTTAATTTGCAAAAAATGTGGATAAGTGTGACGATTTATCATCATCAGTCACTCACAAAAACCGCAATTTTGAAAGGTCGGAAACAACGATGACACTAAATTAAATTAATAAACTAACATTGTTGTATTACAAAATAAACCGAGCATAATTTTTTATGCAATTTCAATTCAGTTTATAATAAATTATATAAACCTGTTTGTGAAGCTAATAGTTTATTTTGCATCCGCAGTTCAAAATATAAAACCGACAGATCGATAACACAAGGAGGAGAAAAACTAATTCAAAATATTTATTTATTGCTTTAGACAGTGTAAAGGCCAGTTCATACTTATGTAAAAACGTCCTTTGGACAAAGTCCAAAGGACTTTTTTAAATAAGTATGAACCAGTCTTAATAGTTTACAAGGTCGAGAACTTGTCTTTTCTAAAAAACGTTTGAATAACAAAATAAAATGTAACATTTATTGGAAACAAACCAAAAAATTTCAAACCTGTTATTGTATAAAAAATATTTCTTTATTTTGATTTTTTAGGATTATAATTTAAATTAATTTCCACGGAAATAATTATACTTATATAGTTCGCCCGGAAATAATTATATTTAGTTCGTCCACAGAAATAAATATATTTAGTTACAAATAGTTCGCTTTTTAACTTTTTTTATTATTTCGTTTACGTTTTCTCCGAAAAGTTTTTTAATTGTAAATCAATAAAATATTTAGAAGCAGGAACTTTAACGTAAGTTAGCAAAAGCAAAACTTAGCGTGACCAGATTTAGTGGTCAACCATCGGAGTTCATATTCATACATAAAACAAAAAAAACTTGGGGGTGGAAATTTTTCAATTTTGGCTATGCATAACTAACGCCTTTTAGTACAGAAAAACAGACATAAAAAAACAAAAAAAAACGTGTGAAATCACTCCAAAATTAAGTTTTTTTATTCAATTATTTTTCAGCAAACTCTGTTATCATATGAACAGTGTACATATAATAATATCAAAGATAATATAATATAGGTCATAATAAAACTATTGATGGTTCTCAGAACTGATAAAAGGTAGCTCCGCTTACTTAAAGGAGCACTGTCACAAATCAAATTCCTATAACGCCCGAACCGGACTGCTCCTTTAATACCAAACCTACCTAACTCAACTTTAGTATTTAGAGTGCTCAACTACAAGGCTACAACATTTTTAAATTTCAGCTGAATCGGTTCAGTATTAAAGGAGCAGTCCGGTTCGGGCGTTATAGGAATTTGATTTGTGACAGTGCTCCTTTAAGCCACTGAACTCAGGGAGTGGGCGCTTCGGAGGATTTTTCTTCCAAAGCCAGAGTATGCCAGTTACACAGTACTAACGCCAGTCATCTCTTTCTCAGGACAGTTTTTTAAAGTATGGACAATCCCGATTTTTGACTTAAAAGATCTCTAAATTATTATCAGCATCAGTAGCATAACTACTAACGCTTGCAATACAAAATAAAAGTTTTCAAATTACGTATTTTATTATTTTGAAATAGTAAAAGAATTTCCATGAAAAATGGAGATTAATTTTTCCGAAATACCACGAGACATGAACTTGAAATAAATAATATGTAATTTAAGGCTACAGTTTATTTATTTGGAAATTGGAGAATTTTAGAAGGTCATATTGTTTCTTGCGTTCATATGTATTTGCTTTTAAATGTATTTTCTTATGGGGCAGTGGATTGGCACAGTGCAGTCACACACAATATGAAAGAAAACTACAATCCCCAAAAGAAACATTTTTGTAAAATTGAAAAATTTACTAAAAAAAAAATTTTAGATTTTTTTACAATAATTTTTATAGATTCAAAGCAAAAACCTAACTTGCACACAGCATTTGTTTCCTGCTATTCGTCAATCGATTACACTTTAATCATTCAGATATTAATAATTTAAAATTACAATAATTCAAACAAAAACTTTTGAATAAGTAAAAAAGGGCACTGTTTTTAATATTGAAATTTGTTAAAAACTGTTGTGCATTGAAATTTGTTCAGAGAAACCTTAAGACAATGATTAAAAATAATACAATAAAGCACAATAGTTTCTATAAACATTTAAGATTTGTTGTTAAATGTTGATATAACTTTGATTTCTTTTATTTTGTGAACTATATCATAAAATCATTGCATTTTGCATGATCAAGACTTTATCATGGGAAAAATAGAATCATTCCAGATGCAACTTTTTGCCTATATAATATGGAGCTTTGTGCATTTGGTTTTAAAGCACTATAACATAATATAATCGGTATGTTTTATAGCCTTATTTTCTATTAAAATAAGCGCATAAAAATTAATGATTTTACATTATTAGAGTGTGTGGCTCATATTATTAACATATGGGGTGCAAGGTCAATTGGTCAGTTTGGTGCCTTTATATCCAAAGCGAACATATTTTATTAAAGATGGCCCAGGTTTGCCAAAAGCTTAATTCTAACAGATGGGATGAGACGAGGCTAAGTTTGGCCCAGTACGAAGGGTTTTTAAAAAAAGCCACTGATTCTACCGCAAAAACAGCGGTATCCACTATTCTTCTATAGCGTGTGTTTTCTTCGCGGGGATGTGACTTTTCTAAAAAGTATGGAAAGCAAAGCTAAATTTTGTAATTTTCCCTTGGTCGGTTTGTGGTCGGTGGTTTTTTTGTTTACATCATTACATTCTCAAAGACACAAACTTACGAAATTTAGCTTTTTCTTCCATGTTTGAGTAGCCACATCCCAACGAAAAAAACACACGCTATAAAGAAATAGTGGATAGGATGCGAAAAAAAGAGAAGTGAAAGTAGGCGATATGTGTAGCAAAAACTAAAAAAAAAATTTGGAATTGAAATGAAGGAAACTAAAATGAAAAGTTCTTCAGTCTGAAATTAAGGACGTAATCGCTCTCTGTCAAGAAGAAAAACAGAATAAACACGCAAGTCAGGAAAAATAAAAAAATTAATAAAAAAAATTTCAGTTGTAACGTAAACAGTTATTTAAATTCTGTCAAGTGTTTTTCTACTCGTAATATTTTCTCGGAGAACGACTGGATACTTGACCACCCCGTGATCTCACCCTGATAGAATGCATGAACCAGAAAAATATATATTATTTTCTAACCGAAAATGAAGATTTATGCGAATAATGTATTAGCATGTAGGTGGAATAAGTAGTACCGAAGTCAACAAACTAACGTTTAGATTGAACGTTTCGTTGGCAGCACGAAGATTTTTGGTGTTATATATATTTAGTACACGCCGTCTTATGTTATAAAGAATTTCAACAACGAAAACTTTTAACCTCGTGCGAGCAGCAAACAAATGCAGAGGGTTAAAATTTGCGTTTTTAAAGAAAAAAGTTTTAAGAAAAAAAATGATAGTTTACTACTTTTACGTTTTTCAAAAAAAATTTGCAGATTTTACCAAACTTGCTTTCGAAGAAAATTTTGCATATTATACTCTGCAGCGAGTGAGGTCGCTACTTCTGCGCCAATCAGAAGAATTTTCCACCGGGGTGTAAATGGTAAGGGTTAATCCAAGAATATTCGACCGGTTTTCAGGTCGGAAGGAAGTGGACTTGTATATCGGGCGAGAAGTGGGGGATAAAATATTCGTCGCGAGGAAAAAGTCGCGCCGTCTTTATTCCCGAGGCGTCCTGGTTCTTTTTGCCGTCGCACGCGGGCACCACCG
>JASAMX010034642.1:0-27694 GCA_030248175.1 Microlaimidae sp. YZB2_3
CCAGAAAAGTTAATTTTTGCAATCATTTTGGATTTATTAAAATTTTTACATAGAGAAAAAAAAACTCGAAAAATATGATTTTCACTTTTTTGTTTATAATTGTAATTTTTTATCCATTTAAAGAGCTACAGAAACTATTTTTATTAAATCTACGCATTTTTAACCCCAGAAAAGCAGTTTGGAAAAATATTTTTCATAGTTTAGTGATTTTGTGAAAATTTTAATCTTTTGACATAGGGTAGTACATTTAATTTTGGCACTTTTCCCAATTGGGCATTTTTGATTATCTTTGGTAATCCAAATATGGAATACAACGTTTATTAGTTCAAATGACAGCTAATTATATGTAGATGACTTTCGTGAGCTTTTTATTTGTTATGTTATAATATTTTCATGTGAAATTGTGCGATTTATAAAAAATAAAATTGTTACTCGTTTTTAGAACATAGGCATTTCATGATTACACAATAAATTGGTTTAAAAATTAAACTTTCCACGTAAAATTTAGTCTATTTTCCGAATTTTTAGTCCCCGTGGTTCTACGTTGCATTTGTGGTGAACAATCTTTATAACATAAAATAGTGTAATTTCGGCAGACATATTGCTGTAGGTAAAAACAGGTTGAATTAAGTGGTAGGTGTTAAATTGTAGTTGTAAATAGTTAAAAAACAACATTGAAACATGTAGGGGTCATAGCACTGCACTTAAACTCAATTAAGGGGTCCTTTTAAAAAGTGCCAAAATTAAATGCACTTTTTCCCCAAATTTTGCTCATTTTGATACCATTTCGCAGTTTAGCTGTAACTTTTTGCCAGTTACACGTTGAACAACAAGTAGAAGCTTAAATTAAAGAAAACTGTCTGGAAATAATGATAGGTTTTTAAGTTTTTTAAAATGATAATTTTTTGACTGAGAAACAATCGATTGTTTGTAAAGTGCCAAAATTAAATGCATAAATTTAATTTCGGCAATTTTCCATTTTTTTTTAAAACTGATTTAATTAAGTAAAAAAACTACTTTCGTACATTAGAACTTTTGTGACGCAACGCAGTATTGTGAAAGCTTTAAAATGAGCTATCAAACATGAAAATCAGGCCAACAGTGAAAAGTTACATTGGAAAAACAAAAAAGTGCTAAAATTAAATGCACTACCCAATAATAGTGAGTAGAAAAACATGAATTTTAAAATTTTGAAACAAAACATAACATTTGTTTGGCCGAAGTGTTTTTGAACTCAGCAGGAATTATTTTTAACCAAGCCGCACAAACATTTCAGCAAATAAAAACAGTGATGAAATAATTTTTTTAAAATATTTTTTTTTGTTTTTTTTTAACTTTTTTGTCTCAATGATAAAGTTTACTTTTTTGTAAAATTCCCCATATGACAAAAAATTTATTTTATATGCCGTTTTTTTGTTTGAAGTTTTGAATGTTTTTGAAGTTAAAACACAGTTTTAGAAGTTTTTATAAAAAATTGGTACGACTAGGTTCAATACCAAGGTTACCACGTGAAATCTTAATCGTTTAGGATGTTAATTTTTATGCATGTAGTTCTAAAGGGTCAAAAATACCGATATTCCAAACACAGCATTGGTGATCCCGTTTTCGAGAAACAAAAATTCAAAATTTTTAAAATGTCATATTTTTCCAATTTAGAAAATAGGTAAAATAGGTAATGCTTGGCGGAAGTTAAGTGGGAGGGAAGATGGAAGTGGCGTGGGTAGGGATCGACCGGGGCAGAATTATTGCTGATGCCGGGGTAGAAAAATTTTGATTTGCAGGGGTGGGGGTAGAAAATTTTGCCCTGCCTGGGACAGGCTAAAAATTTAGCAGAATTTGTAATTTCGGTCGATTTTTTTTCTTCAAAAATTCTAATTTTTTACTGTACATTCTTTGTTTTAGATAATTAATAGTCCCATTTTAGAATTTAAGTCCTTGTGTAAGTAGAAAAAATTTATTTTTAATACACAAAATTTTTTTTAAGCAGAACAAAAAAATATTTGAATATTTCGATTTTTTTAAACCTAAATTACTATTATACTCAGTATACACTACGGTTGTAAAAAGTAATGATTTTTGATTATTTTCAAAAAAAGTAATGTCATTTAAAAAAATTTAATTTAAGTAAGAATAAAACTAATTTCTGATATTTTAATTTAAGTAAAATAAAAGTAACGGTCGAAATTTTATTTAAGTAAAGTAAAATTATAATAAAAGTAATTTTGCAACGGAGCAAAACGTCGATTTTTTTAAAAATCTCATTTTAATTTTTTAGTCTAAGTACAGTAAATGGTGTTTAGCGTGTTAGCGGCTTAAAAAACTTTCTTCTGAGACTCATTTTGCAACAAGCTCATAGAAAATCTACTTGTTGGAATTACTTAATTTTTACTTTTGAAGTATTTGTACAAAAAAATCCGAGTAAAAGTAAGTGAAATTTAACCCTTTGGTATTCATTCCGCTGCGAATCCCCAGAAAGGACTTCACGCCACTGCTGCTCAATGTTAAATTTAGTCAACGATTGTCGAGAGCCACAGAGTTTCAAACACTGCAGCACCGACCCAATATATCTTTTGCAGATTTGTAGCGGTTTATGGACGAAAAAATCCCAAGGAGTTAAAAGTCAAGTAAAACGAAAAGTAATAAAAAATTCGTTACCTTTACATATTTGTTTAATTAAATGTAATTTTTTACACCAGTAGTATACTTTACGTAAGTATTAGAAATATATTCAAGTTTAAAGCAATATTATACTTAATCCCACTAACCATTCTTATAACTTTTAAAGAATGCTCTACAAATAGAGCAAGAGTTAAAACATTTTTATACGGAAACTGTGTTTTGATTAAAAAATCAAAACGTGTTAAAGAAACCAAAATCAAAAATTGGATACCCATAAAAATATTTGACAATAGCGGAATTTTTTATATTGCAATCGAGTATGTTGATAATTGTAGAAATGTAACTCTAAATCTAAAAAAATGCTAGCCTTCAAGAATATTATTTTGAAAAAACATCTTTTTTAGAACTTCACTTACATGCCCCTATTCAACATTTTTCAGTCTAAACATACAGGAGGGATTAAAACGCACCATTTCATATTAAATTGTGAGAACATTTTTAAAGACTCATTACCACTTTTTTTACATTACAGAAATTGTAAAGGTTTTTAAATTGTAAAATGTAAAATAATTAAATTATTGTGAGTACAAGCGACTACGTTCGCTTTCTAGCTTGTTTCAAGTTGTTAGTTTCAGTCATTTTAATCCGCTAACTTATTTGCCAAAAATCATAAAGCCAGTGTCACGTGAACTTTTGCAATGAAATTGTTTTTTTTTTTTGTTTTTGCACTACTTTTTGTAATTTTTCGAGATTTATCAAAAACATATGGCCCAAGAATTTTCAATTATACATATTTTTTTATTAAGTTTTTGAATAAAATTGTGCAAGAAAAAACGCCACATTTCTAATGCACGCGAATTTCTGTGCATATACCACTGATTTTTTAAGCAGAGCTTTTTCTTGCTGTCAATACCCGTTTTTTTGGAAGTGCATTTCACAAAAAAGTGGACGAAAAGTTCCAATATGCACTGCAAAACACTAACACTGTGTTAAAAATTGCGTTAAAAATTAATTTAAAAAAACAACAGTGCACCTATGAAATAGAAGCAAATGGCGGGTTTTCAGTATTAAAGCACAAATTTGAATTTTCAGCATATTTTTTGTTTAAAAATTAGGTTTTCACCACTTTTGAATTATATATGCTTACTTTTATTGAAAATATAATTATAAAAACCTTAAAAGTCCGTAATTTTTGGCAAGAAAACTATGGACCGGGTGGTACACCTTTAAGACTAAATTTTAAGAAAGTTTCAGTAACACCTAAAAATAAAAGTAAGAATGTAATATAATCCAAACAAATGTCAGGTTGCACGATAACTTTCATGGAAAAACTCACATGAGTGAATTTATTAGGGTAGTGCATTTAATTTCAGCACTTTTCCCAATTGTGCATTTTTGATTTTGGACTATCTTTGGTAATCCTGGACAAAATACGACGTTTGATAGTCCAAATGAGAGCTAATTATATGTAGATGACTGTCGTGAGCTTTTTATTTATTATGTTATGATATTTTTATGTGAAAATATGTGATTTATAAAAAATAAATTTGTTACTCGTTTTTAGAACATGGGCATTTCATGATTACACAATAAATTGGTTTAAAAATTAAACTGCCCTGGTAAAATTTATTCTATTTTCCGAATTTTCAGTCCCCGTGGTTCTACGTTGCGTCTGTGGTGAGCAATCGTTATAAAATAGTGTAATTTCGGCACTGATATGCTGTAGGTAAAAACGGATTAAATTAAGTGGTCGGGTGTTAAATTGTAGTTGTAAATAGTTAAAAGACAACGTTGATATGTGTAGGGGTCATAGCACTGCACTTAAACTCGATTAAGCGGTTACTTTTAAAAAGTGCCGAAATTAAATGCACTTTTTTTTTTCAAATTTTGCTCATTTTGATACCATTTGCCATTTTAGCTGTAACTTTTTGCCAGTTACACGTTGAACAACAAGTAGAAGCTTAAATTAAAGAAAACTGCCTGAAAATAATGATAGGCTTTTAAATTTTTGAAAATTATGATTTTTTTACTGAGAAACAATCGATTGTTTGTAAAGTGCCGAAATTAAATGCACATATTTAATTTCGGCAATTTTCCATTTTTTTAAAACTGACTTAATTAAGTAAAAAAAAACTTTCGTACAGTGAAACTTTTGTGACGCAACGCAGTATCGTGAAAGCTTCAAAATGAGCTATCAAACATGAAAATCGGGCCATACAATGAAAAGTTACATCGGAAAAACAAAAAAGTGCCGAAATTAAATGCACTACCCTACCGATTTCTGCTAAATTTTTGTACGCGGCGATTTTGTAAACATGTCAGAAAAAGGATTTTGGTGCACAACATATCGCTGTTCGAGAAAATTTCTGTTGGGTGCACAAAAAGTAGCTTGCGCCGAAAAGTAAGATGTGCATCATTTCTCTTAATTAATTTCTCTTAATTTAGTTAAAACATTTACTGTACACATAGCCGAAAATTCTCTTGGGTTATATATTTTGATAAAAACAATGATATTATAATGACTCTAATATTTATTGTATACGTCTCATGAATGGACCTCTATTGTCAAACCCTAATCTTGAAAATAAAATCTACAAAATAGTTTTTAATGCTAAAAAAGTCTTCAAATTTTTAGAATAATGACTCATGATTAAAATAAAGAATCTTATTAAAATAGAGGTTTAATAAAATCTTAAAAATATAAATAATAAATATCCTCATATTAAAGCGATTACATTAGCTCTTTAAATAAAATTTTATATATTTATCACTGTCTAAAATTGTAAAGTGCTTTAAAATTTGTATTCGTAGGGGTCCTTACCTCGGTTTGCCCCGGTTGATTTGACAGCTAAATTGCCAGGGCCAGGGTAGAGAAAATTGCGTTTGCGGGCCGGGGTAGAAAAAAAAAATACCGGGGCAAGCCGGGGCACCGGTCGATCCCTGGGCGCAAGCGCACTGGGCAGTTTCATTTTGAAGGGTCCTATCCTCTTATCTGCTCCTTAACCGGTGAAGGAAGATGTTTTGACAAAAAACTTCTAAGGCTATTAAAGCAAGAATAAGGTGTTAGTTGACACAAATAATCGAATTAAAAAAACAGGTTACCACACTCATATTAACGTTTTGCAAAACTCACGAAAATACATGTTTGAAATTTGGAAGAACTGAATAAAATTCATCTAATTTTAAAGTGGAACAAGAAGTTGTTTGCTTGCTTGCTGCAGAAGGTTAGCACGTTAAATCGCAGAAATCAGCATGAACACAAGCGTTGAGTGGATATTATTATGCGCTTGAACCAAAAACAAACTAACAGCATCCAAAATACAAATCGTGGTCGTTAAATTACTGAGACCTTAGTTCCAGACTATATTTTGTTTAAAATCGATTAAATTTTATTTTACAAAAAGCTAATACATAAACCACGTGGTTACTACCCGAAAATAGAGTTTCCATTGAATTACAATTTAAAAAATTCTTATAATTTACTGTGATTTCAAGATTTTGCCTAAGTTGCGTAGAAAACCTAAAGCTAAGATGGTTAAGGTGGTTTATAATGGTACTTCATAAGTTACTGAATTTTATCATGACAACATGATCACAACCGAACACACCATTAAATTAAAAACATATTATGATAACGTTTAATTCGGTTTTAAGACTTAGTTTAATATTCTTAGGGTAACTAAAGCTTACACGGTTAGGGTGTTTTCTGATAACTTCACGAATTTTGATTTTTATGACATCATTATCATCTGATGATTTAATGGTGTCTTGAATATTGCTAAAAAATGTAGTATTTTTTGATTTGTGTGAATCAATTTAAATTTCTTTATACGTACGGAACTATTTTCTGGTAAAATTTACATTATTGTTCCATTTAAATAAGCATCAACATAAAAATATTCTATATATTTGTTAAAGAAATAGAATATTAGTTAATAATTGTTATTACCCACTATTGTAAATCAATAAAAAATCAAAATAAATTATGTCACTTGAATATTAAGTATATAAAGAGAGAAGGTGTGGCACTAAAATTTACCCCTTATAAAATGTGTTTTTTCTAAACCCGCAAAATCTCTTCTTATATTTTAGCCCCAAATTGATTTTTATTAATTTTAAGGTGTGGCACTAGACAGGGCTATTTGAACTAGTAAAAGTGTAAATCCTTTTTAATGTGTCACGTCACATCGAAGTTTTTTCATATCTAGTGAAAAAAATAATTTTATAAAAAGCACTAATAAACAATAATAAATAATGCTTAAAGAATACACCTGCTACGTTTTTATATTATAATACACGTCGCCAAATATTTACAGGAGTGATGTTGCTCAGAGCTCGGTAGAGCGGATCACTTCTCTTTTTTGCTAATTTTACGGACTAGGCCATTTTATAACTTTTTTATAGACTCAATTTGAAAAACTTATTAAAAACTTTTAACTTAGTTTTTAAAACGCCACTGTAATAAATCAAAACTTATATTTCAACGGTAAAAACACTTAATTTGTTCGAGCCAGAGTTTCATCCGTTTTAAATGGCCTAATATTTGGCAGATAGAAACGCCAATAATTTACACAATACATGAAAAAAAAACCCAAAAAAAACAAACGAAATTTGGTCAAACTGAGCATAATATTTTTTTACTGTACGCAATAAACTAACTCTTTTTGTCATTGTAAAGATTGTATGTAATTAACACTCTTTTTTTGTAGCCAACCTATTTAAAAAATTATTAACCATGAAAAACCTACCAATGCTTTAATCACCTGAAATTCTACATATTTTTTATTCGAATTTAAAATTTTTTGTAATATTAAGTATTTACATCCATCCTTAATGAAAATTTGTAGAAAACGATGAAACAGCGCTATTCTTATGCACTTGACAAAAGTATGATGTCTGATCTTACACTTGAATCACGTCGGTGTAGTTTACTAGTAAAAAACATTACAAACAAAATTAGTGACCACTTTTCGTTCAGATTTTTAGGAAACCTCTTTTAAGCAAAATCAGCATATTATTTTCTTTTTTTATTGTTTTTTTTTCTGTAAAACATCGCTTTTGCTTTTAATATCTTATAATATCAGATCTTTTAAAAATAATATACTGCTTTCACATAAATTTTTATCACAAAATAAATAATGAAAATTTAATTATAAACACTATAAATATCGAAGCCCGTCCACTAAAAGGTCAGTGCTTTATCGATTATAATAGCCTAGCGTGGTTCAATTATTATTATGTTATTTGACTGATCGCATATGGCACCAATATTATTTTTTGATGTTCATGAAAATGTATTCAACTACTCAATTACAAATTTTGTTAGTGCAACGTTATTATAATCCCAAGGCACATCCCTTCCAGAGGAGTTCACTTCGCACACTAGGTGTTGTGCTCAGGCGTTAGAGACTGGCTTGGCGTGAAGCATGGGAACGTCTGCAGTGGGTTGGCGGGGCGTCGGGGTCTCCTCCTCCTCGTCTTGGGTGTCGTCGGGGGTTTCGTATGGAGGGGGAGGGCTGGGACTTAGAGGCGGAACCTCGTCCACCAAAAACTTCTTTTCGGGAAGAGGACCGGGGGGCAAGTCGGCATATATCACATCTGTCTTCTAAAAACAAACACCTTATTTGAATTAAAAACAACTAGCCTACCAGTTGTGCATATATTTTCTCAGTTAAAAACTACACACCAGTAGATATTGGAATAAGTAGGACAGTGGCGTGCCCAGGGAAGGGGCAGGGAGGGGGCGGCCGCCTCCCCCCCCCCGAAATCCGGCGAGGCGGATTTTTTCGTAAGGGATTTCAAATCGATTATCCCGTTCAGTAGCTAAGGCATACATGTTTAATAAAACTACTATAAACATTATTATTCTTTTATTAACGTTTTAAACACATGTTTTAAATGTATAGGTATAAACAAACTTTAAATTTTGTAATAAGTATCATCTGGAATTAAAATTTCCAGTGTATTTTAGCGTCTAAAATTTTTCTCCCCGGGGGGCATTCTGCCCCCCGGAAGCCCCTGACAAGGGGCTCTGCCCCTTGACCCCACTGATGGGCTTTCGCCCCCCAGACCCCCATATCTGGGGAGCTGCCGCCCCCCAGACCCCCCTTCAGGGTTAGTATTTACCCCCCAGACCGCCCCCCCCCGAAATGAAGTCCTGGAACCCCACTGAGGTAGGATGATTTCACAAGATAGACCGGCCCTATTTTTACACTAAAAGAGAGATTGTGTAGTGTCAATTCAATTAGTATTAATGAAATATATAATAAAAAATGCACAACTCTTGCGTAAAAAGTGATGCCGGCGTATGTCACTTATATGACATACTGTCAAAAAGCCATTTAATTGGCACCCTTTTTATAATTTTTCATTTTAATTAACGCGATTTTCTGTAGAGAAAATGCCATTATAATGGCATACACCAGCCCCATTTTTTATACAGGAGTTGCACAATTTTCGGTATGATATATTTTTAGTATATTAGTATATAAAATATTTAGTTTAGTTTCAACAAAAATAAAGTGCGCAATTCAAAAAAGTTTAAAACATTATGGCACTTTAGAACCATGCATGGGCAAATTGGTCCGGAGTGAGGAGGGGGTTAAACCCCAAATTAGGGGGGGGTTAAAATTCGAGAAACGAAAAATACCCATATCGTTTTTTTTTGGAGTACATTTTACCCATATAGTTTTTCGATTTTAAAGAAACAATAGGTAAAAAACGCTAATTTTAGGTCAAAAAACCTATTTTATTGCACTTTTAAGCTTTTTTACTTATAAAACATTCATTTTGACCTTAAAACTTAAGTTTGGAGGCAGTTAGAAGTCATTTTAAAGACATTTTTTTCTTTATTTTTCCAATATTTCGGGGTGGGGGTTAACCTTTTTCTCCCCCCCCCCCACTTCTTAGTGGGGGGGGTTAACCCTCCGTGCCCATGTATGCTTAGAACTGGCTATTTATAAATAGACGTAATATCTCTCTCTCTCTCTCTCTCTCTCTCTCTCTCTCTCTCTCTCTCTCTCTCTCTCTCTCTCTCTCTCTCTCTCTCTCTCTCTCTCTCTCTCTCTGTGTGTGTGTGTGTGTGTGTCTCTCTGTCTCTCTCTCTCTCTCTCTCTCTCTCTTCCTTACCACCCCACGGAGGGAATGAAGATCGAAAAGCATACCCCAGAACGAAAAGAAATAAACAACACAACACATACGACAACACGCCCAACCCTCAAAAAACCCCCAAAACCACAATAAAAACATCCACCCCCCCAAAAAAACCACAAAATAACACAACATTTAACCACCACCCAAACCAAAAAAACAACCAAAAAAAACCACACCAAAAAAACCACTACCACCCAATAAAACAACCCCAAAAAAACCCAAAACACACCAACAAACCCAACCCACCACAAACACACCTTTATACTGGACCACGTTTTTTCATTAAAGAAGGGAATTATCTTGCTCACCAACCACAAAAGGCTTTTTGATTGGGCTAAATGAGATATCATTGCAAAGCTTACGGTCCAGAGAATGTCATAAAGAGGTTGAAATTTAGAAAAAAATTTGCATGGACATCTTTAGTCTGAACAAAACATTTTCACAAAAAGGGGAAACCTATGGATTTTGGAAAGTGAAAATTTTTTGTCTTTGAATTGGCTCGAACTTATTGATAAGAGTAATTATCCAATGTAAAACCAAAATGTGATGTTTTTTGGTAAGATTAACATGGACATATTAATGCTGGACAACGTTTTTTCACTAAAAAGAGGGACGACCTTCCTCCCCAACAAACAGCCCACAAAGTATTGGGCTAAATAAGATATCATTGCAAAGCTTACAGACAGCGAAATGTCACAAAGGGGTTGAAATTAAAAAAAATTGCATGGACATCTTTTCGTTAGACAACGCAATTTCACAGAAACAGGGCCCTATGGACTTTGATAGTTGAAAAAAAATTTTATCTTCAAAGTGGCTCAAACTTATTGGTAAGAGTAATTCGCCAATGTAAATGTAAATATTATGTTTTTGGAAAAATGAACATGGGCATCTTTATGATGAACAACGTTTTTTTACTAAACGGAGGAATGACCTTTCTCCTTAACCACAAAAAGGATTGGTCTAAATAAGATATCATTGCAAAGCTTGAATTTCAAGGAATGTCAAAAAAGAGTTGAATTTTTCAAAAAATAAATAACAAGAACATCTTTATGCTGGACAACGCATTTTCACCAAAAGGGAGGACTCTTCTCCTCAACCACAAAACGGATTGGGCTAAATGAGGTATCATTGCAAAGCTTACAGTCTGGAGAATGTCATAAATGCGTTAAAATTTTAAAAAAATAACATGGAATCTTTATATTGGACATCATATTTTTACCAAAGATGGAAGAACCTTCCTCCCCAACCACAGAAAAAATTAGGATAAGTGAGATATTATGGGAAAACTTATAGTTCAGGGAGCATCATAAGGTGGTTGAAATTAGTAAACAATTAACACGGACATCTTTATGCTGGACAACATATTTTCACCAAAAGAGGGAAAAACCCTTCTCCCCAACTAAAATTAGAGTGGGTAACTGAGGTATCACTGTAAAGCTTACAGTCACGGGAATAGCATAAAAGGGTTGAATTTTGAAAAAAAAAAGTAAATGAATATAAAAAATGCGGGAAAAATTACTTGTCAGCCGTATGGCTGACACGGGCTACTTGTTTTCTAAAAAAAAAATCATATAATATATGATTTTTTTTTAGAAAACAAGTAGCCCGTGTCAGCCATAAAATAAAAATGCAACGAAAATAAATTTAACGATGCGTTAAACAGAGCAAAGTGCATTTTTTTAACAAAATGACATGTCTGAATTCCTAAATTTTTACCGGTGCAGACCTTAAATATGGAACCTCCACTTTGCTGCGCCTTGCTTGAAACGGGCTGGGAACTCTTTAGCCCTTTTGGAGGTCAATGATGTGCGTACCAAAAGTATAGTTAGGCGCGAGGAAATTAGTGAGACGCGCATAAATTTTGAAACTGTCTGAAAAGAAGTGGAACGCTGGAGTTTTATCCACAAGACTTTTTAGAGCAGGGATGGACCGGCTATGGAGATTCCATATGACCGCATGAAACCCTGTATGAGCTCTGCTGCTGCTCTTTTGGGCAAAAAATAAATAAATAAACGGGCTTGTAAGCCAAGATCATTAAATTGTATTTTATTCTGAATGAGCACATAAAACCAAAAAGAGCATTTTTAAAACCTATTTTAAAAATACAAACCCAAAACCTACCGAAACTGTACCCATATTTCTACGTTGGAGGACTTGGCGCTTGGGAGCAGTCCTAATGATGGCAAGGCAGATCCATATCATGCACATAATACAAAGGAATAGGGCCAAGCACACCAGCCACCTTGTCACTGTTGACAACCGTCGAGCACGACGCGCCAAACACGCCATCCAGTTGGCATCTAGAATATTAAATTAAATAAAGTTAGAGATTGTGCGGCGCAGTGGAAGTTCTTACGTCTTGCAAACTAAAGGTCTTTGAATCAAGTACCGACAAAGACACGCTGAATTATAATAATAATCTTTGTTAATAATGTTATAAAATAACAATATTAACAAACAAATACTACAAACTGTGCAACCAAACCAAATACTACAAATAATAATATTATGTACTATAATAATATTATGTAGTATTTGGTTGCACAATTTGTACTGAGTAACATCAGCTTTGTATATCCTGCTTTATGCGAAATAACTAAACTTTAAATATTAGACCTAAAACTATACATGGGCGAGTTGGTCCAGAGTGGGGGGTGGGGGGTTAAACCCGGAATTAGAAGGGGAGGGGTTTAAATACTGAGAAACGCATTTTATCCATATCGTGTTTTTTCTGGAGTGCATTTTAATCATATAGTTTTTCGATTTTAAAGAAAAAATACGTAAAAAAACGCAAATTTTAAGTCAAAAATCCTTTTTTTTATTTTTGAGCTTTGTATTGCTTAAAACATTCATTTTGACTTCAAAACTTATGTATGGAGGCAGTTAGAAGTCATTTTAAAGACATTTTTTCTTCGTTTTTTCAAAATTAGGGGGGGTTTAACTGTTTCTTTTCCTCTACACTTCTGAGTGGGGGTTAAACCCATACATGGGCACGAGGGGGGTTGGAGTTGGAGGGGTTAACCCCCCAAATTCTGAGAAGGGGAGTTTAACCCCCCACTCAGAAGTGGGGGGGGGAAAGGCTAACTATAGGTGGGCAGGGGGGGTTATACCCCCCGGGGTGCGAAATTTTGAAACCCTCTAGAGCGGGGTCAGGTGGGGCTCCGGTGTCCAAAGCTCCAAAACAGTTTTAAACCATAATAACTTTAATGAATTGTTCTTTTTATAGAGATAATACTACATTTTATTGAATAAAAAGCCATATTCATGTATAAAAAAGGGTGTAAAAGCATGAATATGTGATGAAAATTCACGTTTTTTGGATAAGAAAATTTAGTATAAAAAAGGTACCAAAAATTTTCCCGAGAGGGGAGGGGGGTCAGATTGGGGGGGTAAAAATCTAGGGGGGGCCCCCCTCAGGGGTAGACGGCCCCGCGCCCCCAAAAAATTCGGAAATTTGGGGGCCCCAGAGGGGGGAAAGTTCGGGGCTAAGAGGGGGGGTGGACCCCTACCCTGCCGCCTGACCCCAAAAAAAAACCCCTAAAAAAACACAAAAAACCCAAAAAAAAAACCACAACCAAAAAAAAAAAAAAAAAAACCCAATAAAAATTATAAAAAAAAAAATCAAACCACAAAAAACCTATTACACACAAAAGAAACAACGCCCCTCTTTCTCACCTATGGGTTAAACCCATACATGGGCACGAGGGGGGTTGGAAGGGTTAACCCCCCGAAATTCTGAGAATGGGAGTTTAACCCCCCCCCCCACTCAAAAGTGGGGGGGGAGAAAATGTTAACCCCCCAATTTTGGAAAAATAAAGAAAAAAATGTCTTTAAAATGAAAATGTCTTTAAAAGCATCGGGGTTACCCCGCACAGCCACCCCACCCCTAAAATTTGGGGAGAGGGAGAGTTATACCCCTCAAAAATCCCTATTACTGTGTATATCCCCCTAAGCATCGGGGTTACCCCGCACACCCACCCCTAAAATTTGGGGAGGGGGAAAAGGGTTCAAGTACTAAAAACGCTAAAAATGGGGTATTTGAGGTATACCCCTCAAATTTTTTCGGGACACCCCCAATTTCGAAGGTCGGGTATGGGAGGCTGCCCACTTATGCACCTACTGGATGTTGAAAGATTACTGATTTTATTTGACAGACTAAAGAAAAACCAAATGAAATGAAATGAAAAATAGTGTATTTGTCAACATATGTTTGAACAAAATTTTAGAAACTAATGCATTACATACAACACATAAACATATCATAATTATATTAAAAAATGTTAACAAAAAGGCAAGTAAAGGTTTTTTTATAGCTGAAGCGGGCCGGCGATGGATATTCCATATTGCCGCCTAATACCCTATATCAACACTGTTGTTGATGTAGAATTTTAGTCAAGCAAGGCCCTACCCCTATGAGGGGATTTTAGGGAGCAGATGTGAGTTTTACATTTTTGTATGAGAATAATATATAATAATAATATTGAAAAAGAAATAACCAAAAAAAACAAACAAAATTGTTAACTAAGGTAAACGTTTAGTTACTCCCTGAGTAAAGTAAAATCAAACAAAGTAAAATTATTTGTTAGGAAAATAGAAGGGGGCTATATAACCAATTAAATTAACGCAATAATTAATGATCACTTTCACTTATAAGTATTCGAAATTTAATTCGTAAATTTTCTAAATTCTAATTAGTTGATATAAGTGGCTCTAATTTGGTTTATTTTGATTGGTCACTACATAGCCTCCTTTTTTATTTACTGCAGTGCCAGCCAAAATAAAAACCAGCCACGTTTGGTTTGTTGACTTCACAAGCAGACCGGCGCACCCCCTCTTTTTTTTCCCCCCCCCCCCAACTTCTTTTTTTTCCCCCCCCCCCAAAAAAAATTATGCCCCCCCCCCCCACCCCCCCCCCCCCCCCCCCCCCCCCCCAAACCACGCCTTTTCGACCTATGTGACGCCAGCAGATGCCATAGCCAAATAAAAACCAGCCACGTTTGATTTGTTTTTCCCTTCCCCTTTCCCCCCCTTTTTCTCTCTTTTTCTCCCCTTTTCCCCCCCCCCCCCCCCCCCCGTCTTCCCCATTGCCCCCCGTTTCAGTTCCCCCCCGCCCCCCATTCCCATTCCCCCCCCCCCCCCACCCCGGGGGGGGGATGTCACACAAGCGAACATGTTTCTATTTTTTTGAACAGCTAACTTTTGTTATATTTTTTTAGAATATAAAATCAGATTACCTGGGTCAACAGCATCTCTGTCGTGTTTTACTTTCATTATAGGAGGGGAAGGTTCGTGGGCTCTATTGAAAATGCTCTCGAGTGTGTGGGGCATATCGTGTCCTAAAAATACGTTATACTGTTATCACACTATTTTACAGTCGGCAAAGATAAATAGGAGACAAATTCCTCAAAGGGCAGTGGATTTGTTTAAAAAAAAACTACGAATATTTTTATAGATTTTCACTAGTATTTGATCAAAACAGAGCAAAACTGTTCTGAAATATAAAATAATACTTATAAGTTTAATGTTTGTTTAAAAGTCCAATATTTCAAACCAAACCTCAATATTTTTATAATTTTTTATTTAATGATAGAAAGTCTCTTGGCCCATTTTATACCAAAACATACTTTAAAATTCCCGATAAACGCACTTCTTTTAAGGGATATCTAAAAAACCTAAAATTTAAAGAATCCTAAAAACCACTAGACTTTTTATTTTTGATTACAAAACCTACCATCATTTCCCCACAATTGCACATACAGAACTGGTTTTCCATTTTCGTTAGTGTTTCCAACAGTTTTACCTTCCCACTGACTTTCTTCTGGGATTTTCGACTTTCCGTTTACCTTAACCATTAGAAGTTTTTAAATTAGTTTGTAAAGTGCTTCTAAAAAATGAAGGAAAGATTCTGCATTTAAATTAATTTAAACAAAAGTTTTATATATTTGATGAAATGAATCCTAAATTGTTTATTGTATATTAAAAATATTATAAAAAAATAAAATAAATTAAAAAAAACAGAAAAAAAGGGTGTGGTTCACCTCAAAACTTTTTACTCTGTAAAAACTAGTACCCTCTTCCTCAAACTTTTCTCTTTATCAATGGATAATTAATTTGGTAAAAAGCATACAATAGGCAAACTGGTTCGGAGTGAGGGGGGAGGAAGGTTAAAACAAAGTCTAGAAATTTTAATTAAAGGTGCGGTGCGGAGTCAAAATTTTGTCTTCGATTTTGATAATTTTTTGAGAAAACCTTACCTCTGCCCTCAATAGCCTCCAAAAACTTTTGCAACAGAATATCTCCAGTGGTTCAGGAGTTATGACCCCACAAAAATGGCGTTTTTTGACAATTCTGTACGTGAAAGATTGCTCAATGAGTATAACGATTTAAGTTACAAATTTCGTATTCAAAAAAAAGTTTTTTGTCATTTCTGTACGTGAAAGATTGCTCAATGAATATAACGATTTAAGTTACAAATTTCGTATTCAAAGAAAGCGGCTATTTTCTACTTTAATTTGATACCTTAACCTTGATCGTTAAGCTTGATGTAGTATTTGTCGAGATATTGCGTTTTTTGTACAAAAACCCTTTTTTCGTTCAAAATTGGAAGTGAAGAAAAGAAAGGTTGGACAAACTTCACAAAATCACTGCCTTCGTTTGGTCTTTTTAACGAAAAAGTTGCGGTTTTTTTGTACAACAAACGCAATATTGCATATTGCACCAATCTTAACGATCAAGGTATAAAATTAAAGAAAAAAATCGCTTTCTTTGAGTGCATAATTTGTAACATAAATCGTTATACATACGCATTGAGCAATATGTCACGTACAGAATTGTCGAAAAACGTCATTTTTGGCGGGTCATAACTCATGAACCACTGGTCATATTTTGTTGAAAAAATTTTTGTGGGCTATTGGGGGTAGAAGTAATGTTTTCACGAAAAATTTATCAAAATCGAAGACAAAAAGTTTGACTCCGCACCGCACCTTTAAGGCAATAATCGCTATCATTTTTCTTTTACTTTTCTTATCGGATAATAATAGCGGAGTATATTGTTCGACTCCTCTATATTTAAACAGGTAAGCAGGGTTGAAGTTTAACAAAGTTTATCACAATTAAACATCAATCATCCGCAGTTAAATTTTTGCTCTCACTCAAGTGAAAAGCACAAACGAGATTTTTGGCTCTTTGTCAAACATACATGATGGTGAAATCCAAGTGTGAACAAAATAATCAAACATGAAGAAACACACGGTGCTTTTGATTTAAAAATAGACTTAAAAGCTTCAGGTGAGCATATATCACTAACGGTGCGGCTAATGTATTCAAAAACTTTACTAGTGTATGGCATTCAAAATATGGTGCACAATAATTCAAAGTTTTTGTTTACATTGACCGATATGCTTACCTTAATTTTTTTAAGTTCACATCATTTTTGTACAAACTTTAGTGATTTTGTATTATTTTAACATAGTGAGTTCAATTATTTTGACCTTTGATTATTTTTTGTTCATTAAGTACTTTTTTTAAAATTTTAAACTCATTACATTTTTTAAATGGAACAGCTTTTTACTTATTAAAAACATGCTTTTTGTACCAACTAATAAAGTTATTTAAAGAGAAACATTACTTACTATTCTGAACATGGATTGTGCAAAAAAGAAAAAAAATTATAAATTAGCCGCCAGTATATAAATGGGATTTTGATTCAAAAATTAAAAATTATGATTATAATTAAACTTTTACAATGAACAGAGTTTTACGATTTGTTTGTTCATATAATTGATTTTATAATATATTTAGCGTTTTATTTAACCATCACCTACCTGATTTCCATAATTGAATAGAGGGTTATTCAACTCAGATTGAGTTTGCCGAATTATATTCTGCATTTGTTGGTGCATCCTGTTCATCTGCTTTTCTGCTTCTTTGAAAATATCCTGGTCATTACCAAAAAACTGACTAAAATTTATTTAAAGAACTTTTTATTTTTAAATTCTCATTGACAATACTTATTAGCAAAACTGCTTTAATTCGGAATAGTATTCTTTAGAAATAGAAACAAGTTGTGTTTGCGCCAAATATGTATTTTGTCTGGTACGCTTGCTTGCGGGGGGTCCACAGTCCACTCCAAGCCAAAATTTTTTAGAGGTGGGGGGATCCGGACCCTCTGATTTTTTAGGGGGTGGGGTCCACCTAGGGTGTGAGATTTTAAATTAAGAGGGGAGGTCAAAGCAAGGCAAAGGGGTCCAATTTTTTAACATCAGTATAATTTAAGGTTTTGCGCATAATATTAAAATTTATAAACTAAAGGTGTTTTTGACAGTGAATATAAAATTATACTTGTAAATTGGCTGGGAGGGCGGGGTATGAGAAGTCGACTTCGCTAAAGGGAAGGCTAGGCAAGACCGCTCTCTAGCTTAAGTGGGGAATGAGCCCCTTGGAATTTTTTTAAAATGGGGGGTCCGAAATTCTGGCTCTAAGGGGGAAGGGGCGGAACCCTTTATCCTCTTATGTAAGGCAAAATTTTTGGAATACCCCCCTGTTTTCGTCCTACCCCTTCCTACATGCTAAATACCTAAATACCATACATGGGCACGGGGGGTTAACTCTCCAAATTCTGAAAAGGGGGTTTAACCCCCCACTTAGAAGTGGGAGGGGGAGAAAAGGTTATCCCTCCCCCGAATTTCGGAATAATGAAGAAAAAAATGTCTTTAAAATGACTTCTAACTGCCGCCAAACTTAAGTGTAGAGGTCAAAATAAATGTTTTAAACAGTAAAAAGCTCAAAAATGCAATAAAAATGGCTTTTTGACCTAAAATTAGCGTTTTTCCTATTTTTTCTTTAAAATCGAAAAACGATATGGGTAAAATGCACTCCAGAAAAAAACACAATATGGGTATTCGTATTTTGCATTTCTCGGATTTTAACCCCCTTCTAATTTGGGGTTTAACCCTCCTCATTCCGTACCAACTTGCCCATGTATGCTAAATACTTATAATTTTACAATGATAAAACAGAAATTCTACTTGTATAGTTTTTCTTATGAGAAATTTTATAGCAAATTAAAAAAATATATATATTATACTTCAGTCCGCTGTGGAAGAAATCCTGTATTCCTCCTTCCATCATTGATTTGTGCATTTTATTCATGCGTTCGAATACACCGTCGAACATATTATGGGCAAATTTAAACATAGGCGAGTCACCGGAGACATTTATTTCCATCTAGAATAGTGATTTTTGTATTGAAGACGTTTTCACAATTACATGCAAATGATTTTGTAAACTGATCATAAATTAATAAATAAGAAACTGTAAATAAAACTATGCACAAAAATTAAAGTGAGTTGCCGCACCCTAAAATCGTCAGTGGTATTGAGTCGAGTATGTTTAATGTATTATCAAAAATTTTAAAATTATAAAAACAACTAGGATTTCGGAAATCAGAAAGCGTCGGTTGTCAAAAGTTGTTCCTGCCTGAAAATCTTGTTCGAAAAAAAGGCTTCCACGAATCTTTTTCCTCCTATAGATTTACGATCGGCTCTGATGGCCGTGTTTTTTAATCGGTGCAGGTAGGTACCCTCCAAACATCTGGGAGGCTGCCCACCTTTAAATGATTATAACTCCTTGATTGAACTTGATAATTTTTTGATAGTCGAATAACATTAAAAATAAGTGTTTTATTTTGTGGATATACATAGTCGTATGAAAGTAAAAAAATACCGATAATCGAGCGATTATCGACCGATAACCGATAATTACCACCAATAATAAAATAATTCGAAATCGAGTCTAACATGTGTAATTAACAACAACCACCATGCCACAAAAAGCATCAATATTTAAAGATATATAATATTATAAAGTCGTCGCCACTACGACAGAATAAGAAAAATTGGGAAAAGACAATTGAGTGACTTCAAATTTTTTATTATTCACAATTCACACAAACAATGAGTCACAGAAACGTTGATTTTATTTCGATTACAGAATTGTTTTGTAACAGATACGAAGTATTTGGTATTTGGCCATTCCCCTCAGTTTTGTTAAATATTTATAACAAGTCACTGAGGTAAGTTTTACATTAAGTTTTACTGTTTATATATAACACGGAAAACGCAATAGAGAAATTTATAAATTTTGTTTGTATATTATTGTAGTGGTAATAAAATATTGAATTATTATAAGTTCTTATGGAAAACAATGGGAACAGGTTCAGAAATTCCAAAAACTAGTAGAAGTTTATACATATAAACCACCGTTGCAAACAAAACGTTGTTCGTGGTAAAAAATAAAACACAGAAGATGTTAGTGAAGGTACCTGGCCTTTAGTAAAGGGGACCTGTTGTTTGCAGCCTTGGTCGCAGGCGCTTTTCAAATCCTCGTCCTTGTAGGCGGTCCCACAGTCGGCCACACAGGTGTCTCGGACGGATTCGGCGTCTTGCTCCAGGGAGAACTGGAGAATAGCGAACAGGCGGCAACCTTGCTTGCAAGCTTTGGCGCTCTTTGGCTGGAACAATGAACTTATTGTGCTTTTTGTTGTAAATATTATTTATTAATCCGCATTAATAAAGTTTCCGTCAAAGATAATAGTCCTTTTTAACAAATATGACGCCATGCCATTTTATCAGATATATAATAGTTTTCTAAAGTTTTTGTAGGGGTTGAATGAAACTTTTTCATAAAGCAACCCAAATGGAATGTTTTTTAGAGCAGATTTTTTATTTAAATATAAATTCAGAAAACTTTCTGATGCGTTTTAAAAGCATAAAAATACCCGAAAAACTGAAATTTTTCCCGCTTCGTGGAGTGTGTGCATTACTCATTTATGATATTTTTTTTAATTTCGATGGATTGCATCATTTAATGCATAGCTAAGGCATAAGCCTTTGCCTTAGATACTGAATGGCAATATTATATAGACGTTAAAACTCATATATTATGAGATATGTAGGTTTAATAATGGCTGTTTTTAAGCCCTTTTTAACAACGGTTTTTACCCTTGTGGGGTACGCCCGCCTTTCCACCCTTCCCCTCCTTTCTTGGCGAACGAAGCGCGGTATTTTATATAGATTTTCTTTTTTTACTTTTAAACAAATCTTAGTGCATTCTAAAATCAGAAATTAATCAATATAAAATTTTTTCCCGCTACGCGGGAAGGTCAGATTTATGCCCATATACATAGATGTTTTGGGAGGGACAGAAGGGGTCCACCCCCACTAGAGCCAAAATTTTGGACCCCCTAGAAAAAATCTAGGGGGTTACCCTCCCTCCCAAAGCTCGAGAGCGGTCCGGCCTGACCCAACCCCCCCCCCTTCCGACCGATTTGGAAGTTGATTTTTTATTTACTGTCAAAAACACAGTTTTTTAGTTAAAAACAGTGTTTAAATACTTTTTAGGCCTAAATAGGCGGTTTTAGTAGATAAAATTCAATATTAGACCTAAAAACACTTAAATTATTGAGTTAAAAAAATTGTTAAAAAATTGGACCCTCCCCCCTAAATCTGAAATCTCGCACCCGGGGTCGACCCCCACCCAAAAAAACCCGGGGGTCCGGACCCCCCCCCACTAAAAAATTTTGGCCTTTCACTCGGGGGTGGACCCCCCTAGCGGACCCGACCAAAAACATCTATGCCTATATATACAGTAAAATTAATATTATCTATCAGTAATATTTTTAACTTCAACCATACTTATGCGCAAAATTTAAAGACATAAAAAAAATTTATAGTAACTTACGTGGTTTTTGTAATTTACATGAATTATTTCATGAGAATGTATTTTATAATGTGTACTAGATCTTTATATTCTACAATTTTATTTTTTTGCAGTAAATCCAATAATTATGATTAAGGCTGGTTGTGTGGGCTGTTTTGTCAGTGGAGTCCGGATTCCTACTGACAATATAGCAGACCTGTGCACGGTCTGGAAATGCCCCCCTCGTTTTATTGGAGGATTTGCCTCCCCGTTTTATTGCCCACCACCCCCGCCAAAAATGAAAAAGTACTCTAAAATTATGACGCCATTTTTGACCTATGATGACGCCATCATCGCAATTTTTTTGCAGTTTTTAGCCTATTTCAATGTATTTTAAGCCATTTCAAACCTATTTTTACCTTATTTTCGCTTTTTTGTCCCTTTTTCTCTTTTCCCTTCTTTTTTTTCTCCTTTTTTTCTCTTTTTTTCTTTCCTGCCCCTCCCCGTTTTGGAATTGCCCCTCCCGTTTAAACCCGGGGGGGGTGCACAGGTCTGATATTGTTTGACAGTTGGTCTTGATCATTTTTGGTGGGTTATTGCTGTGGTTTCTGTTTTGTTTTTCTAATAGTTTTCCTTTATGTTTAATGTTTATATAGGTAGATGCAAATTTTAGTGCTGTCACGTTTACAAGCTTTTGTGTCTTTCCGGTCTATGTATTTACATGACAAAATAAATTTATTTATTTATTTAAGGCATCAGACAATTAGATAGTTTTGTTATAGATATATAAAATTTAATCGCCAGAGTAATTTTGAAAATCAGACAATTGTGCAGAAATTAGGTGAAAAAACAAAACAAGAGTAAAATTTGTCTTCACGCGAGCACCAGGGGACAATTTTTAAGCAGTTTTTAGTACATAATTTTAAAAAATTTCACCTCCGGTGGCTGGGAGGACGTCATAATTTTAAATTTTGTTTGTTTGTTCGTTTGTTTCTATAGGCACCCAGTTATCGACTTTACGGATTAACTGTCTGTAAAAGAAAATACTGGTTGCTATATGGTAACTAAAGAAGGCAATGCGAAATTATTAAACTATAATAAATAAAAATATAGCAGGACCCACCAGTATCACCAATACAGCTGAAGGCACTGACGCCGGAAGCGATTTTCTAACTCTTACTTCAGTCTCAGTAGGGGTCACTTCCTGTACGCTCAAAACCGGATATCAGGTCAAAAATGGCGTCATAATTTTAGGATACTTTTTCATTTTTTGGCGGGGAGGGGGGCAATAAAACGTGGGGGGCAAATCTCTAATAAAACGGGGGAGGGCATTTCCAAACCGTGCACAGGTCTGATACTATGAGTCACTACGATATTTATGAGCTTTATTTAGCCTTTATTTAAAACAGCGGCTAAATTTATATACTACAATTATCTAAAATAAAATAATGTACCAGTTCTGAAGTGTGGGGAGCGTAGGTGCGGTCGCAGTAGGAGGCGCACTCGTCGTCTTGACCGGGATGTTTCACTTGGAGTCCGTCCGCGGCGCTGCTGTCTGTTTTGTCTTCCGCAGAAAAGACTAGACCCAATGCCAACAGTGACACAGCGCTCACCAGCGCAATCTTCATTTTGAATATACGACGTACGAGAAGAGTGTAATGAAAGATAAGATATAGCTGAAATTAAAAATATGCTTAACATACATTTAACGATTTTTAAGCAGTAAATTCGGTGGGACGACGGTGGGTCTTGTCTCGCCTATTGTTAGTTTGGCTGTTTTCAAGTATATAGTAGAAGTACACATAGGGTAGCTAAATTAATTTCGACCACCTTTTTTGGATAAGTTTTTTATGGTTCTTATAATCGAGCCAAGATTTAGTCTGAAAATCAAACGACAGCTATTTTTGTTATTCCAATGCAAAATTAAAAAAATTCTGTTACGCTTAATTAAAAATCAGGGGAAGTTTAACTTTTTTTTATAGTGGTCAAAGTTAAGGCGCGTGCCATTGGCCATTTCCATTGCCATGGACTACCCAGAAAAAACTGGCTATAACAACTATTGCTAAAAATTTTTAAAGATTGCAAATTTATCCGTTGGTACATAATATAACTTAATTTTTTACCGTTTGATAACTTTTATAGTTATTAGCAAAACCTTAAATAATTATGTCAAAACGTTAAAAAACACAAGTTTTAATGACGAGTATTTGTTGTTTTTTTTTTGAATTTTTTATTTGGTGTGAAAAACAATTTTAACACCCAGCCAGCTAGCCAGCCAACTTTAAAGAAAGCCTAGCAAAAATTTTATTCCACTCTATTCAGTTTTTTTATATTTCTAATCTAAAAATAACAAAAAAAACACCTTAATTTTGGCCACTTTTCAGGTTTTAAAAAAACAAAAACAAAAGCTTAAAACACAAAAAAACTATTACATAAACAAAATTATCAAATTTGAAAATAAACAAGTCGTTATTAAAATAAAGAAGTAAAAATATAACTCCACATCAACCCTTCCGGCTTGACTATCTCTGATGTTTTATATCTAACTGCATCCCTCCCAAAAAAAGAGATAGAGGAACTCTCCTATCCCAAAGGATCAGCCACGCACAACAAAAACAAAAAATATCACAACAACAACAACAAAACAAAAAAAAAATAAGCATAAAGATAATATTCCCACCAAATTACCAACAAAGCCAAAAAAACCTCTCCCAAAAACAAAACCCACCCATCCCCAAATCCCACAATCAATCTACCAACCAAATCCATAAAACAACTATAAAAAAAACAAAATACAACAATCAAAAATAACAGCAATTATATAGAACAAAACGTAGCACCAAATTATTAACAAAAAAAGTCAAAGCCCTCGAACACAAACAAGACAACAACGGAAAAACACCTCTATTCATATACAAAATAAATTTATCTCATCCATATAGCTCCAAGCAATACGCGACAAAAAAACCAAAAAGAGCAATGAAGACAGAAAACCCGCAACTCTAAAATAGAGTAAAAATATTCTATTATAAAATAACTTTAAATTTTGATAATAAAAATAATGTATATGGAGATTTTAACAAATACAAAAAATTTTCAAAAATATACATTAGAAATCGCGATCTTCAATTTCAAAAAAATATTAATTTCATACTCTTGAAAAAAAAACACTAAAAACCTTATTTTATTATTTTATATATTTCTAATCACTACAAAATAACACAATTCAATCATAACCTCCAAATATATTAATAAAAAAAAACAAAAAAGCAGTATATGCAAGGCCGATGTTACTCAGCGCTAACTTCACAACCTAATAATTATGATAATAATATAATATTAAACAATAATCAATATTATCGTCGTGACACTGTCAGCAGACCTGTGCACCTCCCCCGTTCAATGGGGGAGGAAGATTAAAAACGGGGAGGGATGGGGAGGCTTTTTTAAAGGGGGGCAATAAAACGGGGGGCAAGCAGGAGAAAGAAAAAGAGAAATAAAAAGAAGGGAAAGGAAAAAGGGGCAAAAAAGGTTTAAAATGGCTTAAAATGCATTAAAATAGGCTAAAAACTGCAAAAAATTCGCAAAGATGGCGTCATTAAAGGTCAAAATGGAGTCAGAAGTTTAGGAAACTTTTTCATTGTTGGCGGGGGGACTGGGGCGATGAAAAACGAAAAGAGGAAAATCCTCCAAAATAAAGCGGGGGGGGGCATTGCCAGATCGTGCTTAGGTCTGCACTGTAGCGTGTCCCAGTTCCGTGGAGCTTGATCCACGCAAACCTTCAGTAAGTAAAACGTACGTTCTGCCACTTGCGACGCATGCCGGTCACTCTACCTTTTTCTTTCAGTTACTCACATAGGTGGGCAGAGGGGGTTAGGTGGAGGAGGGGGGGAGTTAGACCTCTCCCTAAAACGATTATAGTCCACACGCACACCCCCCCCCCTGAAATTCGAGGCTGACCCGGACACCCGACCCCCGTAAAATTGGGAGCAAGCTCCAAGAAATACTGAAACCGCTAAAAATGGGGTATTTAAGGTGAGGTTGGGTATATCCCGCCAAAATCCGGAAGGCTGCCCACCTATGGTCACTCATCAAAAATATATAACACAAAGGAATTGCCGACGGTATACTAATTTTCTGACTAAAAATTCGCAAGAACAATCACATTCGCAACTTTTGTGAAAAAACTTTTATAACTTTTTTTTTTACTTTTATTTTTAACTTTTCTAGCAAAAATCCGTCATTTTCGGCTAGTTTTTTCACGCAGCAATTTTTAATACAGTATACTTTTTGCGGCTTTTTTTTTCTTTGCACTTAAAAAATCAAAAATTCAAGTTGCTGAATGAAAAATTCAGTTTACTTTTTGCTGCCTTTTTCGCACTGCGATTATTTTTGCACAACATAAAACAATTCAACTTGCGCGTGTGCGACTTTTCTAGCAAAATTTTGTACTGGAATTTAATGTACAGTCGGACATTCTAGTGTTATATATTCTTAATGCAATGATTGAACTCTTTATTTGAAGAAATTTTTCCGTTCCCTAAAAAACCCTAGATTTTTTGCTATTTCATTGTAAAAAGACCAAGTGCCAAAAATTCCGGCGCTGGGTCTACCTTAAAAAGATTCCACAGACCTACCATTTACACAAATGTCATTTAAACCGAGCTAAGCTTTAAGCATTCCACTGCCGAACCTCTCGCATGATGTCCGGCCGAACCCAAGGGTGCGGTTTCACCTGCTCGCTGAGGGTGTAATTCCACGGAGTGGCAGCTACGCGTGGCAACAGATCCAAAATTAAATCAATTGCGAATCGGGGCACAGGGCAGAGCACGTGGAGCTCCCGCAAGTTGTTGCAACGCTGTGCCACTTCCAACAATTCGATGTTAAGATCTTGGATTGGCTGGGATTGTAATACCAATTTTCTAAGGGTTTTGCGATACATAAAGATGACTGTTCTCAATTTCATAATGATATTCGAGTAAGCTTCCAAGAAAACATCGCGTACAGGAATTTCTACCTTCATCAACTGGCACATTTTGAAAAGAGGGCACGAATCGTTTATCTTTAAGGTAACCTACAAACTAAATTACAGATTAAAAACTAAAATTCTATAATTTTTATACCACAACTAATTTGTTAGGTTGTCTTTTAAGTTTTTTCTTAATTAATTTTATGTTGTTTACTATATTCTAAAGTGTGAATAAAAGCCAAACGTTATTAAATCGAAATTTGTTCCTCAAATTATGCTTCCAATTATATATTAAATAATTTCTATTGTCCTACAAACACTGATTAAAAAAAATAAATTCCACGATTTTTATATTACTTATTTATTAGGTTGATTTTTAAAGTTTTATTCCTAACTTAAAAAATGTTTACTTTTTTCTAAAGTTTGAATTTAAAACAGAAATGCAAAAAGAGCACGAGTCGTTGATCTTTAAATTGCTGTTATTTAAAAATAAATGCCTTAAAACTAAAATTAGTATCTTTAAAAATTAAGTTTTTAACCCCACACACCATTTTATCGTAAACCCTTAAAAATGTTTTCATAAAATACGGGGTTTTTTGGTTAACATTTAGCGTCCAAAAAAAGCATCATTGCATAATAAATCGTACGAAGATTTCAGAAGGGATGGGCATGGGTTTAATTCTAAACAAAATTTCTGGGAGAGGTTTAACTTTATGGCCTTATGAAATAATAAGGTTAAAAATTTCGTGCAACAAACGGAATATTTATTATTTAAAATGCCAATTATTTTCTGATTTTTAATTAAATTCGATAAAAAATGTAAACTTAAAAAAAGAAAACAACATTTGTTACAAAAACAATTGTTTGGCACATTGAAATTAGCAATATACAAAAATTTTTCAAGATTGATAACTTAAATAGATTGTTAAGCTAAGTGACGCGTGAGAAAAATACCTCGAATAACCCCTACAATCATACATGGGCATAAGGAAGAGTTCAACCCCTCAAAATTCTAAAAAAAGGGGGTTTCATCTTCTTCCACTTTAGAACTCAGATAAGAGAAAAACTTATCTCCCCAATTTTAGAAAAAGAAAGAAAAAATGTGTTTAAAATGACTTCTAACTGACCTCCTTAAACTTAAGTTTTGAGGCCAAAATGAGTGTTTTAAGCAATCAAAAGCTGAAAAATGCAATAAAAAGGGCTTTTTGACCTAAATTTAGCGTTTTTTATGTATTTCTTCAAAGTGTCGAAAAAAAA
>JASAMX010034643.1:0-11397 GCA_030248175.1 Microlaimidae sp. YZB2_3
CTAGCTTGCTGAAATACCACCGAAATTGCCATCAGAAGAACGATTTGGGGCCGTTCAAAATTATAAATTTTCTTACAATTGATTTTGGATTGTTTTGTTTGAACTAAATAATCTATCAGTACTTCAGCGCATTAAATTTCAATAAAAAAAATTATTTTTATTAGAAACAAAAAATGTAGCCAGACAAAATTTGAAATTTTTTGTCTGTGAAAATTGCGGAATTTTTTTTTAAAATTAAGTGTGCAAAAAGTGTAGATTACGAAGCGAAACTGCTATGTGAAAAAAAATTTTGTCTCTTTTTATTTGAAAATAGGTCAAAAAATTATTACATCGCTATTACTTTATTAGTAATTGAAGTTATACAATTACGTTTCGGTTTATTAATTCCGTTAAACTATAATAATCATGGGTGGCGCGGGAGCACCACGGGGCGATTTAGCCCCGTGGTGCCGCGTCAACTATAATTAGAGAACGTGGGTAAATTTTGAAATTCAGAACCTTCTTCTTCTTCTTCTTCTTCTTATTATTATTATTATTCCAACGCTCCATTCTTAAAAACGATATTCCTCATTCGTTACTGATTGATCAATAAATCGATAACAAGGACCTAAATGAAAAAAGTGCTTCCTAAGAAAGTTGCGTAATTCCTTCTTCTTTCTAATGAGCCCATGTTTATTTTTGATCAATCAGTAACGAATGAGGAATATCGCTTTTAAGGATGGAGCGTTTGAATAATAATAATAATAAGAAGAAGAAGAAGAAAAAGGTTCTGAATTTCAAAATTTACCCACGTTCTCTAATAATAGTTGACGCGGCGCCACGGGGCTAAATCGCCCCGTGGTGCTCCCGCGCCACCCATGATTATTATAGTTTAACGGAATTAATAAACGAAACGTAATTGTATAACTTCAATTACTAATAAAGTCATAGCGATGTAATAATTTTTGACCTATTTTCAAATAAAAAGAGACAAAATTTTTTTCACATAGCAGTGGCTTCGTAATCTACACTTTTTTGCACACTTAATTTTAAAAAAAAATTCCGCAATTTACAACAAAAAATTTCAAATTTTGTCTGATTCATTTTTTTTGTTTCTAATAAAAATAATTTTTTTATTGAAATTTAATGCGCTGAAGTACTGATAGATTATTTAGTTCAAACAAAACAATCCAAAATCAATTGTAAACGGGTCTAGATTTGAACGGCCCGATATGGTTCTTCTGATGGCAATTTCAGTTGGTCTTGAGCCAGCTCGCGGTTCTAATTTTCGATTTTTTTTTGCAATTTGGTTGTTATTGAGCAAAAAAATCGGCCTTTTTTCTAAACTGCGAGTATTAAAAATCTCAACTCAGTCCTGTCTGACCTATTAAATTTTTAGGGGATATGAGACGACCAATTGAAATGAAATTATACGGTTTTGACGTTTTTTGCGGGGTAAGGGGGTATAAACCTCCCCAGGAGGCTAAATACTATTGTTATTTTAAATTATCCAATGAATATATAATTTTTTAACGAAATTAGTATGCTTTTTATAAGTATTGTTTTAAATGTTGCTTTAATGCCGCATAACAATCAATTTAAACACCGTATTCCACCTGATCTTTTTCTAGAATTCCAAATTATCCACTTATTGTGGGAGGGCTCGTAGTTGGATTCCCTCTAGTTGGATCAAAGTAACAAAGTGCCATTTACCCCGAGAGAGCGTCCACTCCTCTTAGTTGTTGTGATGTGATGGGACTATACTCATTTATGAGCGTAACTAATTGGAATAAGAATGGCTATATTTTTTAGCAAGCATCTAGCATTCAAGCTAAACCAGGGACGAAACTGACAAAAGAAACTGTTCCTTCCAGATCGTTTTTCAGTGGATGGAAATGTTCAGTCTTATAACATTTTGGTCTTCGGTCCTCCGTTCTAACTCTTTTCAATACGTGCTATTGAGAAACAGCTCATTTTTAGCATTATGGAGTAATTTTATTTTGGTCATAAGTAATTATATTATGATTCATAAAAAAGAAGTACTCCTAGTGTTCATGCTATGCTGCTGCTGACCCTAACAATTATGTGGTGTAAGGAAAAAAAACAACAGTTATGAAACTGCATAAGATTATTATATTTATGTTTGTTAAACTGATGTATTTAAATTGATGCAAATGGCTTGCAAAAATATTTTGTGTTATTTCTAAAGAGTGTGTTTTTAATAAAAAAACTAATTTTTAAAAAGATTTTAAATTGTTTTCTAAAAAAAGTTATTATAAATATAAATTTCGAGGTTAATCTAAACTAAAAATTAACGTTTTCCATTTTAAACAGTCTAATTCGAGAATAAAATATAGTATAAATAAAATTCACCCTCTGTTCGTCTGTTTCGTGAAACTATACTGTTCTACCACCGGAAACTCAGTGGTTTTCAACTTATTATATTAAAGGCACTCTAATTTTATATAGTTTTCCCTCGTGTTAAAAATTTATATTATGTCCAAATATTGCGTCTAACTTAAAAATAATGCTATGCTTTGCTTGTTTCACTTGAAGGCAAATTACGCCCAATATTACTCAAATAGGATAATCTAATCGTATTTTGGTCCATAGGTGACCATGGGGTTGGTTACCCGCCAACCTCAAAAAAAAAATTCTGATACTGCCGACACTCGGAAACTAGGGGCCCAGTACTAAAAAACGATAAAAAACAATTGAAAGTGTTTACTCGTAAATTTAAATTTTTCTTGTGAGTTTAATAATTTAGTTTTAAAACGGATTTATATTTTTTTAAAGTTAACAAAAATTGCTTTTCATTTCAAGTCGATAGTGCAAGAATGCGTGTGTGTGTGTACTTGGTTTTTATATTTTAATATTATGTTTTTTTTTCGTTTTGACGACGACAGTAAATTATTTTCATTTTATGACAATCGAAAATTTATGCCAGCCCTTTTTAAATAAGTCTGGTATAACTTTTTAAAAAACGATAGTTTAACTTTGATGGTTTTTAAAGATAATATATTTTTGACGAATTTTTGTTATTGGTTTATTTTTATTAAATCTAACAAAAATTTTAATATAATAACAATAATAATATAGCCTTTTTTATAAATGTTTATTTTTTTTGAAAAAATTCATGGACTTTTTTTTGTGTGCTCTAAAATCCTTTAAAAAGCAGAAATAAAAGTAATTTCTTGTGATTATATTAACAATGTTATTATAACAATGTTAACAACTACATTATTATATAATTATATTACCAATGTTATTATTACACATAGATTATAGCCCTTTTTTTTATAAATTTCAATTTTTTTTTGAAAAATTAATGAACTTTTTTGTGTGCTCTAAAATCCTTTAAAAACCAGAACTGAAAGTAACTTTTTGTTATTATATGAACAATGTTATTATAACAATGTTAACAACTACATTATTATTATATAATTATATTAACAATGTTTGTTATCACACATAGACATAACCATATTTTTTTCAAGCCATATATTATGTATAGGCATCATGAAAATTTTATAGTTCTATAATTTTTAATTTAGCGTTTATTATTTTGGGTTGATCAATTTTGTTCTTTATTACTATAAAATAAACAAAAACACGGATCGATCATTTACATTTGTTATATAGATTAATAATGTTTCTACCCTCAAATATCTGCTTTGGGAATCCGTCCATTTAAAGGGGATAGTGCTCCTTTTCTCAAATGATTGATTTCAAGTTTATTTAAGCTTAAATAAGTTTAAAGTTTTTCTAACCGCGTTTTTTTTAATGATCAGATAACAGAACTAATATTTTACTATGCATAGACTATGCTTAGTTTAATTCTACTGTTTCATCATTTTTTTTTCTTTTTTTTTTCATCATCAAATTTGCGACCTTAGCTCTCCCCGGACAGTTTTCTTAAGTATGGAAAATCGCGATTTTTAGCATAAGAAATCTTGCGAAATACATAAATATTTCCATAAAAAATTAATATGAGTGTTAAAAAGGCAAAAATACCACGATTATAAAGTGCACATTTATTATATTATTGGCAGTAGTTGAAATAATTGAAATTAAAAATCAAATAAAAAATTAAATCAAAAGAAATCAAATCAAAAGAAATCAAATCAAAAGAAATCAAATCAAAAGAAATCAAATCAAAAGAAATCAAATCAAAAAATTAAATCAAAATAATTTCTGGGATGACTTCTTAATCCATAAAATTAGCATCAAAATTCAGCGAAGCCTCTGGGTTGCTTCAGAACTCCAGAGAACTTCACTAATATGGGTAAAAACGCTCATAGTTATAATAATAAACAAATTCACTTTAAATAACCTTACCACTTCAAAAAAATTAGTGCATCTCTATATTAGCTCCAAACGAAGTTTTTAGGTTTATCGGTTTATAATTTAGGTAGAGACGCGTTTTTCAAAAGTTGTCCTGAAAAATAGAATTTAAAAAAATTCGCAAGAATTTTTTTTAATTATAAAAAAATCAACAACAACAATTTGCAATTAATCATTTGTTCTCAAAAACAGTCGTAATTTATCCAATATACTGAAATTTTAAAAACCAAAATTACTTAATTTGTATTTTGACGAAAAACAGAAAGGTGGTTTCTAAATATTATTTGGTAAGATTTTATTAATTATCATCATGTAAACAAACAAAGAAATTTAAATAATCTAAAAAGACCATCGTGTTGTTTTGGACCGTTCCCCTCAGTTTTGTTAAGTCTTTATAACAATTTGCTGAGGTGGTAACCATTTTGTACATAATAATGTTTGTGTTGATTGATATATACACTATAGCAAGAATATATAACACAAGAGAATGTCCGACTGCACACTAAATTTTTGACCAAAATTTTGCGAGAAAAGTCGCACTTTCGAATTTGTGTGCGACTTTTCTCGCAAAAATTCGCCATTTTCTGCAAGTTTTCCCGCGCTGCGATTTTTTACACAGTGTTAGTTTTTTCGCAGTGGGGACTGCGACTTCTTTCGCACTCTATGCTGCTTTCTTCGCACTGCGATTATTTTCGCACTGCGAGTCGGGCTGCACAACAAAAAAAATAAAAACAAAGCTGAGCAAAAATTTTGTGTTTAAATGAGTAAAAGTCGTTTTTTTTTACCTTAAGATGTTAAAACTTTTTAGTTTTAATAAAATAAAGTAACTTTCCAACGTTTTAAAAGTAAATAAAACCAGTTTCAAAGTGTTTTACTTTATTGAAAATGACTACCAGCGTCTGTATTTTTTTTGTTGCGCAGTTAGACTCGCAGTGCGAAAATAATAGCAGTGCGAATAAAACAGTATAGAGTGCAAAAGAAGTCGCAGTTCCCACTGCGAGAAAACTAACACTGTGTTAAAAATCGCAGCGCGGGGAAACTAGCAGAAAATGGCGGATTTTTCGACAAAAATCGCACACAAATTCAAAAGTGCGACTTTTCTCGCAAAATTTTGGTCAAAAATTTAGTGTACAGTCGGACATTGTCTTGTGTTATATATTCTTGACTATAGCAACTAAAAATAGAAGTGTTTAAGGTTAGTAATAAAAAAACCCATTATTTAGCAGAGACAAGTAGAAAAAACAAGGGCAGATTTATTTATATTTATTGGGTTTACCACAGGAATAAAAAGCCAAAACACAGTAGTGTTAAAAGAAGATACTTCAAAAGGAAATTTAGTAAAATTAAGTGGAGTTTTAAAGCAGTTTTGTGAAAGGTGACTAAAAACGCCAAGTACAAAAAATACTTTACCAATAAATATAAACAAAACAACTTACCTACCAGACCAGACAGCTTTTTAAGACATAAAAAAACTAATCTTGCACCTCTACATGCCATGCTACTATGCAGTATTATTATACGGTATGGCCCGACTCGCTCCCGCCGACTCGCTCCCGGCCCAACTCGCTCCCAGCCCACCTCGCTCCAAAACTCGGCCCTACTGCTCCTAGCCCTACTCGCTCCCAGCACAACTCGCTCCCAGGCCGACTTGCTCCCAGCCCAACTCGCTCCCAGCCCTACTCGCCCGCAGCCCGACTCGCTCCCAGCCCGACTCGCTCCCGTTTAAAACTGTAAACGCATTTTTATAACAGAATATTAGTTTAGTAAAAAATGTACATATGACACAAAATTATATAACAAAAGGAAGATGGATTTGATGCAATGCGTGATGCAGTGTATTATTAGACATTATGCTTTATCGCACAGTAAAGAGGCTTAGGCTTACGCTTAGGAAAATCCATCTTCCTTTTGTTATATAATTTTATGTCATATGTACATTTTTTACTAAACTAATATTCTGTTATAAAAATGCGTTTACAGTTTTAAACGGGAGCGAGTCGGGCTGGGAGCGAGTTGGGCTGGGAGCGAGTTGGGCTGGGAGCGAGTTGGGCTGGGAGCGAGTTGGGCTGGGAGCGAGTCGGGCTGGGAGCGAGTTGGGCTAGGAGCGAGTCGGGCCGGGAGCGAGTTGGGCGGGGAGCGAGTTGGGCTGGGAGCGAGTTGGGCTGGGAGCGAGTTGGGCTGGGAGCGAGTTGGGCCGGGAGCGAGTCGGCGGGAGCGAGTCGTGGGCAACCCACCCTATTGTAACATGACATCCACAAAATTAATAGTATAATAATGGGTTGCCCACCACTCGCTCCCGCCGACTCGCTCCCGGCCCAACTCGCTCCCAGCCCAACTCGCTCCCAGCCATGTCATGTTACAATAGGGTAATGCATGTAATTTCGGTACTTTTTGGACATTTTTAAAACCGTTTTTTGGCCATAATTTTTTTCAGCTGTGTTTGATCAAAAAGCTTTATAAAACAAAGTTGTGTATTTTCTTATTCTGAACACACTGATATGCATACAATTTACATCTACATAAATTTCGTTTTATAAGCGACTATATCGAAAATGGCCACTTTGGAAAATTCGTTTGGTGCATTTAATTTCGGCACTTTTTTCTTCGGGCTATAACTTTCTTGTTGTTAGGTCAATATTAATGTTTAATGGCTTATTTAAAAGTTGACTGCTACATTTACTGCCATATTGGTTATTTTTACTCTAATTTGTTTTTATCTGAGTGAAAAATTGAAAACTAAATTAAAGTGCCAAATTTAAATGCATTTTTGAAAGTGCCGAAATTAAATTTACCTTTTGCCCATTTTCCTTTAAGAAGTTACTACAGCCAACAAAAAAATTGGTAGATAATGTTATGACTGTCCTTTTTGAGGCCCATTCATCTAGTTTCTAACGAGCTATCAGTCACTTCTTAATTTAAATTTGGGACCAATGAGCTATGATAATTGCAAGTAAAACAAGAGATAAAACATTTATTGTATACATAAGACGTTTCGGATTTCACGCAATCCATCATCAGTTAGTACATCTAAAATAAATTATTGAAAAATTACATAAGTAAATGTCAGATATAACATGGGCAGATTACAATAATAATAAAACTCAGAGCAAAAAAAAAGGCAGAAATTACAAAAAAATATATATTAAAACCATTAAAAACAAAACAGCTCAATGCTAGCAATATTCTTATTCAAAACAGGCTTATGCTTTTTAATATAAAGACTTTCCTTAATTTTAAGACAGAACGCATTAGTATCAGAAGTTAAAACGCTAAAATCCTTAAAACTAGGCTTAACAGAACAGTCCTTACACAATAAAATATGATCATAAATTGCGGATTGTTTAGCTAAAACAGGACGATTTGTCAAAGACAAAATTCCGATATGTTCCGAGATCCGGGTACCTAGATGACGAATTGACTCGCCTATGTAAGCGGCGTTGCAGCCACTACACTGATATTTATAAACTATATTGGATCTCAGTTCAAACGGAATTTTGTCTTTAAACAAGAAAAAACTTGACACTCGCCGTGTGTTTTTAAAAACAATTCTAAGACTAACTTGCGGTAAAAAACGGCTAAAAAGTTTACGAAGCCTATTACTAACGCGGATAGAACATAAACCGGTATAAGGTAAAACAATACAACAGGATAATTTACGTATTCTTAAATCATTTTTACTTAAAAATTCGTATCCTCTTAGTTTTATAGATATGTGTGTTAAGCAATTTTTGGACAAAGTCCAACGCGCTGTAAAAAAGCCGTGTACAGTTGAGAAATTCTCCTGTTGTATTGTTTTACCTTATCCCGGTTTATGTTCTACCCGCGTTAGTAAGGCTTCGTAAACTTTTTAGCCCCCGTTGTCTTACCTCAGTTTTTTTTTTTTTTAAGAAAGCACACGGCGAGTGTCAAGCTTTTTCTTGTTTAAAAGACAAAATTCCGTTTGAACTGAGATCCAATATAGTTTATAAATATCAGTGTAGTGGCTGCAACGCCGCTTACATAGGCGAGTCAATTGTCATCTAGGTACCCGGATCTCGGAACATATCGGAGTTTTGTCTTTGACAAATCGTCCTGTTTTAGCTAAACAATCCGCAATTTATAATCATATTTTATTGTAAGGACTGTTCTGTTAAGCCTAGTTTTAAGGATTTTAGCGTTTTAACTTCTGATACTAATGCGTTCTGTCTTAAAATTAAGGAAAGTCTTTATATTAAAAAGCATAAGCCTGTTTTAAATAAGAATATTGCTAGCATTGAGCTGTTTTGTTTTTAATGGTTTTAATATATTTTTTTTGTAATTTCTGCCTTCTTTTTTTTTGCTCTGAGTTTTATTATTATTGTAATCTGCCCATGTTATATCTGACATTTACTTATGTAATTTTTCAATAATTTATTTTAGATGTACTAACTGATGATGGATTGCGTGAAATCCGAAACGTCTTATGTATACAATAAATGTTTTATCTCTTGTTTTACTTGCAATCATTAGATTTCGATTTCCCCGTGGCAAATCAATAGCTGAAGTTATGATAAGATATGTAATCAAAACTTGAAAAAGTGCCGAAATTAAATGCATGACCCTATGTGTTGTTTGTGACTGCCAAATCTATGCTGGTGCATAGAGAGCAAAGACAGATTACAGTAAACTGTGTCATGGAAAGGAGATTTGTAGAAAGATCGCTAATATTACAACCATAGTTTTCATCCTAGATTAATACAGCACGGGTTGTATGCTGAAGGTTAAATAAGACTTAAACTTTTTGTTTTTGCTATTAAAGGTAATTTGAGATAAGCGATTGTCCACACGCATTAAACATAATGTTAACAGCGTTAATGTGAGATTAAGACTTAATCGCAGATTAACGTCAGTGATACCGAGATTAGCGGTAAAAACCGCAAAATTTGTAATCCACATCCGGAGGTGGTTTAAAAATTTGCATAAGAATGAACACTTTTAAGGCTGGTTCATAGTTAAGACAAAACGTTCTTCTCGACAAAGTCCAAAGAAACAAAGTCTTTTGGAGCTTTGTCCAAGGAATACATACAGCGTTAAAACGTCTTTCATAAGGACAAAGTCCAAAGGAGAGCGTGTTTATACTTTTTTGTCTTTTGGACTTTTCCCTTTGGATTTTTTCCTGTGGATTTAGTCCAAAGGACAAATTTCAAGAGCATTCATACTTTGTCCAAAGAAAAATCTCCAAAGGATTGGCTTGTCGAAACGACGTTTTGGCTTTTATAAAATTTTCCAAAGGACATTTTGTCATAAGTATGAACCAGCCTTTAATCTCGAGTTAGAGACAAAGTATGAACCAGCTTTTAATCTCGAGTTATAGAGAAAATATACTCTGAGATTACTCCTAATCCTAGGTTTAATCCGTTAAATTAGATTATCTAATGGATACTGTTAGTATGTTTGATGTGTGTTGACAATTGCTACGCTCAGAACCTTCAGTATACGACAAATTTTTTAAACCTTCATTTTTTATAAAGTGGTCAGGCTCACAAATCCACAATACCAAAGGTGGATAATAGGATCATCAGGAACAAAAGTGTAACACTCGTGTTTAACAAACGCGGCCACGCGAAAGACAACTAGATGAAAACTAAAAAGACGACGGATGGGTGTAATCGTACCGGACGGGTGTCATCGTGACGGACGGGTGTCATCGTGACGGACGGGTGTCACGATATATGCTTTGAAACCCCTGTTTCCAAAGAAATTTTGTTTTCCTACCTGACTTTAAATCACTATTTCAATTTAATACTGTATCCTTGACAAAAAGTTGAGTAAATAAAATAAAACATCTATATAAGTAAATAACATCCCTACAAGTGTCAGTCTTCACTAGTACACTTTTACAAAACGCCTTTTATATTTCAATTTAATAACACAAAAGGTAGGGTAGTGCATTTAATTTCGGCACTTTTCCCAATTGGGCATTTTTGATTTTGGACTATATCTTTGGTAATCCTGGACGGAATACGACGTTTGATAGCTCAAATGAGAGCTAATTATATGTAGATGACTTTCGTGAGCTTTTTATTTGTTATGTTATGATATTTTCATGTGAAATTATGTGATTTATAAAAAAATAAATTTGTTACTCGTTTTTAGAACATGGGCATTTCATGATTACACAATAAATTGCTTTAAAAAATAAACTGTCCTGGTAAAATTTAGTCTATTTTCCGAATTTTTAGTCCCCGTGGTTCTACGTTGCGTCTGTGGTGAGCAATCGTTATAAAATAAAATAGTGTAATTTCGGCACACATATTGCTGTAGGTAAAACGGGTTGAATTAAGTGGTCGGGTGTTAAATTGTAGTTGTAAATAGTTAAAAGACAACGTTGAATTGTGTAGGGGTCATAGCACTGCACTTAAACTCGATTAAGGGGGTCCTTTTAAAAAGTGCCGAAATTAAATGCACTTTTTTCCCAAATTTCGCTCATTTTAATACCATTTGGCATTTTAGCTGTAACTTTTTGCCAGTTTCACGTTGAACAACAAGTAGAAGCTTAAATTAAAGAAAACTGTCTGGAAATAATGATAGGCTTTTAAATTTTTGAAAATTATGATTTTTTGACTGAGAAGCAATCGATTGTTTGTAAAGTGCCGAAATTAAATGCACATTTTTAATTTCGGCAATTTTCCATTTTTTAAAAACTGATTTAATTAAGTAAAAAAAATAATTTCGTACAGTGAAACTTTTGTGACGCAACGCAGTATCGTGAAAGCTTCAAAATGATCTATCAAACATGAAAATCGGGCCATACAGTAAAAAGTTACATTGGAAAAACGAAAAAGTGCCGAAATTAAATGCACCTTTTGCTCATTTTCCTTCAAGAAGTTACTACAGCCAACAAAAAAATTGGTAGATGATGTTATGACTGTCCTTTTTTCGCCCATTCATCTAGTTTCTAACGAGCTATTAATCACTTCTCAATTCAAATTTGGGACCAAGTTATGATAAGATATGTAATCAAAACTTGAAAAAGTGCCGAAATTAAATGCATGACCCTATGTGTTGTTTGTGACTACCAAATCTATGCTGGTGCATAGAGAGCAAAGACAGATT
>JASAMX010034647.1:0-10136 GCA_030248175.1 Microlaimidae sp. YZB2_3
TTTGTTGCTGATTTGTTGCTATTGGCTTGCGTGTTGGTGTGTTTGTGTTGAGTATTGTGTGTTTAGAGTTTAAGATGATGTCCGCTACTGCTTCCCCTCTACGATCTTCTATGGGGGAAAACCATAGAGGGGAGTGAGCGTTTATGTCGCCTGTGATGATTGTGTTGTCTTGCTGAGTGAGTTGGTGTATGATATGAGTTGTGTCTGCTATTTGGTTGTTTTCTGTTGTTGCTGATTGAGTGTCCCTTGGAGGGATGTAGATGTTTGCAATGTCTATGTGTTGCTTTTGTGTTTTGTGTATGCGTGTTATGAGTAGCTCTGCAGTGTTGTGTGTTTGTTGTGGAGTTTGAGTAGAATTGAGTTGGGAGAAGACAATGTCTTTGTGTATGTATGTGAGTAGTCCTCCCCCGGTTTTGCCTTGTCTGTCTTGTCTGCATGCGGTGTAGTCTTGTAGTTTTGGTGTATTTGTTTGCGATGCTTTGAGTTTTGTTTCTTGTACTGTTATGATGTCTGCTTGAGTTTTGTTGGCGAGCATTTGTAGCTCTGTGATGCTTGTGTTAATGCCGTTAATGTTTATTTGTAGTATTTTTAGTTTTGATTTGGAGTGTTGTGCGTTAGTGTTGTTATGTGTTTGTTGTGTTGTGGTGTTGGTTGTGTGTGCTTGTTGGTTGTTATTTGTGTTGTGTTGTTGTGTTTTGGTGTTTGTTTGTTGTTTTGTTTTAATGATTGCTGTTTTTTGTGTTTGGTGTAAAGTGTGTAATTGGCAAGACCATGTTGGTTGTTGTTTGTATTGTTTAGGTGTGGTTTGCCCGCATTTTGCATGAACCCAGTGTGGTGTGTGTTTGTTTTTGCATTGTATTAGTGTTTGTTTGTTAGTAATGTTTGTATTGCAAATTTTACATGTGCCGTATGTTATTGTGACCCTGGGACCAGGGTTTGTTTCGACGTCCCCCGCGCGCAGTATTTGAAGCTCCAGCCAGAGCGCGGGTTTCGGATTGGAGCTTGGCAAAAAGGTGCCAGAGTTGACTGGATTTCGGTTTGGTCCAGATTTGAAGGCGATGCGTTGATAGGTGTTGTTTCGCTTCGCTTTGCATTCCCACCTCGTGCAGGCCTGGATACTGGGAACTATATATTTTATATGAGTTTATGATTTTTATTACATTTAAACCAACTGGACCCCCTCTCATATTTATCCTAAAATTAAAACCTGTTGCAAAGCCCTCCGCCAAGAATCTCCTTGCGTTTAATAGGATGTTTTTATTCCATCCTTGGACTTAGGCCGAGCAAGCAGGTTATTATTTTATAACCCAAATTTCGCATAGTTGTGGTTTTTCGAATTTTTTCCTCAATATTTTTTAATGGTTTTATTTATTTATTACATAATATAAAAAAAAAGTTTTTTTATCCACAAATTGTTTTTTTGTTTTTTGGGCTACAGAACCAATCTTTTACAAAATATGTTATCTAAAAATCATACTCCTCCGCATAGCTGTGAAATCAAAAAGTAACAATGGCCCACTAGTACGTATGGTGGCTAATTACATTAGAAATTTCTAAAAATTCAGATGAAAGACTTTATTTAAATACACTATTTCCCTAAAATTTAAGAAACAACTTTTTATTTACCCAATGAAATACGCTGTGACATAAAATCTATTCTTAAAAAAAGATAAAAAATTAAATTGAAAGTTTAGGCAGATTTGGCCTAAAGCCCCCTAATCACATATCAGCAGTATTTTTAGAAAAAGCGGTCAAACCACTTTACTGCGAACTTTTTAGTTCCCAGTATCCAGGCCTGCACGAGGTGGGAATGCAAAGCGAAGCGAAACAACACCTATCAACGCATCGCCTTCAAATCTGGACCAAACTCTGACCAGTCAACTCTGGCACCTTTTTGCCAAGCTCCAATCCGAAACCCGCGCTCTGGCTGGAGCTTCAAATACTGCGCGCGGGGGACGTCGAAACAAACCCTGGTCCCAGGGTCACAATAACATACGGCACATGTAAAATTTGCAATACAAACATTACTAACAAACAAACACTAATACAATGCAAAAACAAACACACACCACACTGGGTTCATGCAAAATGCGGGCAAACCACACCTAAACAATACAAACAACAACCAACATGGTCTTGCCAATTACACACTTTACACCAAACACAAAAAACAGCAATCATTAAAACAAAACAACAAACAAACACCAAAACACAACAACACAACACAAATAACAACCAACAAGCACACACAACCAACACCACAACACAACAAACACATAACAACACTAACGCACAACACTCCAAATCAAAACTAAAAATACTACAAATAAACATTAACGGCATTAACACAAGCATCACAGAGCTACAAATGCTCGCCAACAAAACTCAAGCAGACATCATAACAGTACAAGAAACAAAACTCAAAGCATCGCAAACAAATACACCAAAACTACAAGACTACACCGCATGCAGACAAGACAGACAAGGCAAAACCGGGGGAGGACTACTCACATACATACACAAAGACATTGTCTTCTCCCAACTCAATTCTACTCAAACTCCACAACAAACACACAACACTGCAGAGCTACTCATAACACGCATACACAAAACACAAAAGCAACACATAGACATTGCAAACATCTACATCCCTCCAAGGGACACTCAATCAGCAACAACAGAAAACAACCAAATAGCAGACACAACTCACATCATACACCAACTCACTCAGCAAGACAACACAATCATCACAGGCGACATAAACGCTCACTCCCCTCTACGATCTTCTATGGGGGAAAACCATAGAGGGGAGTGAGCGTTTATGTCGCCTGTGATGATTGTGTTGTCTTGCTGAGTGAGTTGGTGTATGATGTGAGTTGTGTCTGCTATTTGGTTGTTTTCTGTTGTTGCTGATTGAGTGTCCCTTGGAGGGATGTAGATGTTTGCAATGTCTATGTGTTGCTTTTGTGTTTTGTGTATGCGTGTTATGAGTAGCTCTGCAGTGTTGTGTGTTTGTTGTGGAGTTTGAGTAGAATTGAGTTGGGAGAAGACAATGTCTTTGTGTATGTATGTGAGTAGTCCTCCCCCGGTTTTGCCTTGTCTGTCTTGTCTGCATGCGGTGTAGTCTTGTAGTTTTGGTGTATTTGTTTGCGATGCTTTGAGTTTTGTTTCTTGTACTGTTATGATGTCTGCTTGAGTTTTGTTGGCGAGCATTTGTAGCTCTGTGATGCTTGTGTTAATGCCGTTAATGTTTATTTGTAGTATTTTTAGTTTTGATTTGGAGTGTTGTGCGTTAGTGTTGTTATGTGTTTGTTGTGTTGTGGTGTTGGTTGTGTGTGCTTGTTGGTTGTTATTTGTGTTGTGTTGTTGTGTTTTGGTGTTTGTTTGTTGTTTTGTTTTAATGATTGCTGTTTTTTGTGTTTGGTGTAAAGTGTGTAATTGGCAAGACCATGTTGGTTGTTGTTTGTATTGTTTAGGTGTGGTTTGCCCGCATTTTGCATGAACCCAGTGTGGTGTGTGTTTGTTTTTGCATTGTATTAGTGTTTGTTTGTTAGTAATGTTTGTATTGCAAATTTTACATGTGCCGTATGTTATTGTGACCCTGGGACCAGGGTTTGTTTCGACGTCCCCCGCGCGCAGTATTTGAAGCTCCAGCCAGAGCGCGGGTTTCGGATTGGAGCTTGGCAAAAAGGTGCCAGAGTTGACTGGATTTCGGTTTGGTCCAGAGAAGGCGATGCGTTGATAGGTGTTGTTTCGCTTCGCTTTGCATTCCCACCTCGTGCAGGCCTGGGTCATCCACACAAGACGCAGGAGCAGAGGGGGAAACGCCGAGGACGGAAAAGAGGAGAGCGTGACCACCAGCGGACGGGCAGGCGCGCGGGAAGCCGCTCAACCCCCAACCACAACGGACAACCCCCCCACCGCCCACAAAAAGCCCAGCGAGACACCACAGCTACCCACGGAAACAACAAGCCAACAGGAAACAAACCACCAAACCCAACACAAACAAACCAAACCAACCACCCAAACAAAAAAAACAGACACCCCCACCACAAGAAACAACACCACCCAAACGGACCAACAAAACCAACACGCCAACAAAAACCCAAAACCAGGCACGACCAAAACAACCCAACAACCACAACCACCAAACAACAAGCACGAACGCAAAGCACAGAAGCCCAGCGACCACGACAACAAAAGAAACAAGCACCCAACAAAGCTAAGCAACCAAGAACCAGAACACCAAAACCAAACCTCAAAACCAGACCAGAAACCAACAACACAAAACCAGCCCCAGAAGCAACGACCACAAAAGCCACAAACCATCAAAAACCAAAGACACAAGAAAATCACAATCCGCAACACAATCGCCAAACAGCAAAACCACCACAACAAAAAACAAAAAAACAAGAAAAAACACACCCAAAAAGACCCCAACAAAACTTCAACCAAACACGAAAAACCAAACAAACAACAGAAAAAATCTACTCCAACCCAACCAACAAAAAAAAAAGAAAAAAAAAAAAAACCAAAAAAAAACACGAAAAAACAAATCTAAAAAAAAAAAAAAAAAAAAAAAACCAAAAACAAAAAACAAAAAAAAAACAAAAAAAAAAAATCAAAAAAAAAAAAAAAAAAAAAAAAAAACAAAAAAAAAAAAAAAAAAAAAAAAAAAAAAAAAAACCCCCCACACACATAGATGAACACGGTCAAAAAGCCAGAGAGGGGGTGTTTACCCCGGGTAAATGACATTTCAAAATCTAGGAGGGTGGTCCTAGCCCTAGGGGGGGTCGAATGGAACCCCCTTTGCTTTCTAGGGGGAGTCGACCCAGGGGGGAAGATTTTGAAACCTAGAGGGGGGTCAGGTGGGGTCCGATTTCCGAAGCAAAATACTTTTAAACCATTAAAGGTTTAATAATAGTTTTTTTATAAGATAATACTACTTTTTATTGAATAAAAAGCGATATTCAGGTATAAAAGGGTGTAAAAACATAAATTTGTGTAAAAAATTCACGTTTTTGGAAGAAAATTTAGTATAAAAAAAGTACTTAAAGTTTTCTCAAGAGGGGAGGGGGGGTCAGGGGTAAAAAATTTGAAAATTTGGGGGGGGGAGGTGAGGCCCCCCCTGGTTTTTTTTAGGGGGGCCCCCAAAATTTCGATGCTAGGGGGGGGGGTTGACCCTACCCTAACCCCCCTTGTTCATCTATGATCACACATAATATGGAAATTACAATACTATTATAACATTTACAAGAGCAAAAAAAGAAGAGAGAAAATAACAATAAGAAAAAACATGTAGCAGAAAAAGAAAAAAAAGTGTTTAAGACTTTTTTACGCAAGAATTTATATCCGTCTGGTTTTATCGATTGGTGTGTTAAAAAATTTAACAAAGCCCTGCGCGCAGACAATAGTTAATCATGTACAGTTGAGAGATTGTCATTGTGTATTGTTTTACCCTATACTGGTTTATGTTCCTTACGTGTTAGCGCTAAATTAAGAAAAAAATTTTATTGTTTTTTACCTCAGGTTAGGCTTAGAATAGTTTTTAAAAATTTGTAACTTGTTTCTAGCTTTTTTTCGTTTAATAATTTTTTAACTGAAATCCATTATTTATAAATATCAGTGTAGTGACTGCAATGCCGCTTATATTGGGGAATCCACCCGTCATATTGGTAGTCGGATCGGATTTCGGAACATTATAAGTATTTCGTGCTTAACGAATAAATCGGTTTTACCCAAGCAATCCGCGATATTTGATCATATTTTAACGTGTAATAGTTTGTCTGTTAAGCCTAGTTTTACTTATTTTTTGTGTTTTAACATGTGATTCTAATGAGTTTTGTCTTAAGATTAAGGAAAGCCTCTGTATCAAAAAAATAAGCCTGTTTTAAATAGAAATATTGCAAGCACTGAGCTATTTCGTTTCTAATTTTGTCTTTTTTTCCTGCTACATATTGTTTCTTATTGTAATTTTTTCTCTCATTTTTTGCTCTTGTAAATGTTTTATTAGTATGTTTCAATAGTATTGTAATTTCCATATTATGTGTGATGACAATTAAGGTCTTTTGTAATTTTCAAAAATTTAGATACGTATTACTGATGCTGGATTCCAGTGGTATCCAAAACGTCTTATACCTATGTACTCAATAAACGTTTTAACTTTACTTTTTGTTGCAATAATCAAGTTTCGATTTCCCCGTGGCAAATCTATTATCTCTACTCTTGGAGTATTTTTGAAATGGAAGAGGAGATTTGGAGGGAGGTTTAAAAATAAACTACGTAAAAAGACAAGAAAGTAGAATAAAAAAATATGTTAGAATGTTAAAAAATTAAAACAAAAATATTAAAAACTGTGCAAAAAGGGGCACTCAAAAACTGTGTAGATTTTAGCAAGACATTTCTGGTAAGTTTTTAAATTCAGATTTAGTTGTGTTTTTGAGCGTCATATCTTGGGTCCATAGACTGAATTTAAATTTGGCCGGACGGACCGAAGCAGACTGCTTAATTATTAAATATTCACAAAAGATTTTTTGCATGTTATAATAAAAAAATTTTCTATTGCAGAACCAAGTTTAAAACAAAGTTCTTGCAACTAAAACAAAAAGTTACTAAACAAAATACTGTGACCCGCGATTTTGCCTATAAACAAATAAGTATCACAATACCTACATCAGCAGTTTAATAACTACCGGGCAAAGCAAAGTTAATTTTGTTAATGCAAAGTACAAATAAAATATTCATAGATTCACTGATTTGGTTTCTTGTATGCGTGATTTGCTGTATGTATCTTTTGTGTTTATAATTATTAAACCTAATATATTTGCTGAGGTTCTGCGTAAGTTTTATCCGACCCTTTAAGCAGAAGATACGAACTTTTCAGAAAAAAGTCCTAAAGGTTTATAGTTTTTAATAATAATATCTTTATTGGAGAAGAGTTAATCATACATGAGCAAGTTGGTCTCTGGTGGGGGGGTTAAACCCCAAATTAGGGGGGTTAAAATCCGAGAAACGCAAAATACCCATATCGTTTTTTTCTGTAGTGCATTTTACCCATATTGGTTTTCGATTTTAAGAAAAAAAATAGGTAAAAAACGCTTTTTTAGGTCTAAAAGCCCTTTTTATTGCATTTTAGAGCCTTTTATTGTTTCAAACATTCATTTTGACCTCATAACTTAAGATTGGAGGCAGTTAGAACTCATTTTAAAGACATCTTTTTCCTTAAATTTTCCAAAATTCGGGAGAGGGTAAACCTTTTCTCACCTCCCCACTTCTGAGTGGGGGGGGCTTAAACCCCACTTCTCAGAGTTTGGGGGGGGGGGGGTGTGACCCCCCAGCCCCCCCCCCCCGCGTGCCCATGTATGGAGTTATCCGTTCTCCCAAACACTAGGAAGACAGTATTTTATTTATCAAGGCGTTTTGTTTTATAATAGTTTGTTTACATTGCAGCGACAAAGTCCTGAAGCAAAGCCTACAATCGAAAAAGCCATCGTGGTGTGCCCCAGCAGTTTAGTGAAAGTAAGTAAACCTTTTTTTTAAGTATGTGTTGCCTTAAGAGGATGAATTTTACCAATATGCTGACAAATAAAGCCAATCATTTTAAAAGTTTTCGTTGTGTAAATTAAAAAAATGTCGATTTATATTTTGAACTCTTTGTAACAAAGAGTAGCGATCTTTGCTGGAGCTCTGCTTTTTGAAGCTTTTGAGGTTGCATGTATAAGTTTATACGAACCGAAGTAAGAATTTAAACACGGATTTTTAGTTGAAATCCGAATAACGTATTTTATTTATTATTGTTTCGTGGGGTGCAATTTATCCACTCCACATCGTTTTTGTATTTTAAAGAAAAAAATAGCTGAAAACGTCTATTTTACGTCAAATGGTACTTTTGATGGATTTTTACGCTTTTTATTGCTTAAAACACTTATTTGATCTTAAAACCCTACTTTGAAAGTGATTCAAGTCATCTTAAAGACATTTTTTTCTTTAATTTTTAAAAATTTAGGGATTATTACTACCTACTTAATTACAAGGCCGGAGCGCGGGGGGGGGTTGACACTTTTTTTGAGAATGGTAAGTATAAGTACCCCTAAATCGGGATTTTTTTAGGGGTATAACCCCAAACGACCCCCCCCCTGCCCAGCCCACCTATGGTTGCAACCCCTTTTCTCCTTCCACACAAAAAAAGCAAACAAACGAAAAGTGTACCCGTCTCCGTCTCTGATTACAATTGTATGTATAATATTTATTAACTGTTACTTTTTTTGAGGATCGGCTCAGATTTGCAGATGGTCATAAACAGAAATTAATAACATATAACAGTGTTCACAAACACATTAAAACAGCACAAACCAAATACTTACATACAAACAAAATAGTTTTGTGTGAATTTTAAGTATATAAAATAAATTTTTTGTTATTATCATAAAATTTTTTTATTTGGTTGCAATTATTTGTTAATATCAGAAAAAAAATTTATTCATAAAATTTGGTATAATAGTAGAATAAAACAAAAAAAAAACACTGTCTGTGCTGGCATCACTTATCTACAATCAACTGGTAGATTTTATTTGGGGAATGTGGCACAGTAGAAAATGCTTTGCAAAAATTTAAGGATATATTGTTGTTAAGAATTAATAGACAAATCCTGTCCCTGGAAAAAATTATTTACAAATAAGAAAAAACTTTCACAATATCCAATACATATAAAAAAACTACAAAATCAAAAGAAAAAACTTTGGCATAAGCGTAATATTAATGAAAAATGAAGATCAGAGTGGAAAAATAAAGTTAGAAATTTTAACACTAATAAAGAGACAAAAATTCTAAATTCAGGGCGTTTAAACAATTGTTATAAATTTGTTAATAGTAAAATTAAAACAAAACAAACTATTCCAACAATTAAAAGAGAAGATGGGACTTTTGTAACTGAAGATTGTGAAAAAGTTGAACTGTTTGGAAATTACTTTGCTTCCGTTTTTACTGATAATGATGACACCATACATGGGCAAGTTGGTCCGGAGTGGGGGGGGGGGTTAAACCTCAAATTAGGGGGGTGGTTAAAATCCAAGAAACGCAAAATACCCATATCATTCTTTTTCTGGAGTGCATTTTACCCATGTCGTTTTTCGATTTCGAAGAAAAAATAAGTAAAAAACGCTAATTTTAGGTCAAAAAAACCTTTTTATTGCATTTTTAAGCTTTTTACTGTTTAAAACATTCATTTTGACCTCAAAACTTAAGTTTGGAGGCAGTTAGAAGTCATTTTAAAGACATTTTTTTTCTTCATTTTTTGAAAATTCGGGGGGTTAACCTTTCTCCCCCCCCCTCCCCACTTCTGAGTAGGGGGGGGGGAGTTAAACCCCCCTTCTCAAACCCCTCGTGCCCATTTATAGATGACAAACACCTTACCAAATTTTAATCCGCCAAAAATAGGGAAGTTGCACAACATGGTATTTACCACAAAAAAAGTATTTAAAGCTCTAAAAAAACTCCCAAACAAATTGTCTATAACACCTGACTGTTTTCCAGCTTACTATTTAAAACGGTTGGCCAAAGTTATTGCTAAACCTTTGGCACTAATCTTTCAGATGTCTTTTAATTTTCGAGAATTAACACTTGATTGGAAAATAGCTTTATTAGACTTACTATTTAAAAAAGGCACCAAAAACCCAAAAGGAAATTATCGTCCAATTTCACTTACATTTTTTCTTGTAAACTAATGGAGCAGCTTGTAAAAGAAGAACTTCTCATCTTTTTCCGTATCATTTTGTCAAGGTTTCAACATTGCTTTAAAGCAAAAAGTTCCACAATAACACAGCTGTTGGAAACATTTAATGAGTCAAGTGGACGCAGGCATTAAAAGATAAACTTCTAATAGATGTCATATACTTGGATTTTGCCAAAACCTTTGACACCGTGTCACATCAAAATTGTTATATAAGCCAGAAAAATATGGTGTTTCTGGTAAATTTTTAAAATAGATAAAAGAATTTTTTTGTTGGGCTGTATGTTAAAGTTGTAATTAATGACTCAGTATCCAAATCATTTCCTGTAAAAAGTTCAGTTCCTCAGGGTTGTTTTGGGCCCATTTCTATTTCTTATATAGCAGATACGTAACTGAACCAAGACCACAT
>JASAMX010034648.1:0-15803 GCA_030248175.1 Microlaimidae sp. YZB2_3
TTAAGCCATTTTATGACCATTTTACCTTATTTTTGCTTTTTTGTCCCTTCTCTCTCTTTTTTTCTCTCTTTTCTTTCTTTCTTCCTTGCTCTCCCCCCGTTCATTGCCTCTCTTGTTTCCTTCAGACCTGTGCACTGTCTGAAAATGCCCCCGTATTTATTGGAGGATTTGCCCCCCGCCAAAAAATGAAAAAGTACCCTAAAATTATGACGCCATTTTTGACCTATGATGACACCATCATCGCAAATTGTTTGCAGTTTTTAGCCAATTTAAATTTATTTTAAGCCATTTTAGACCTATTTTTACTTTATTTTCGGTTTTTTTTGTCTTTTTTTTTCCTTTTTCCCTTCTTTTTTCTCTTTTTTTTCTTCCCTGCTTACCCCCCCCCGTTTTATTGCCCCCCCTGTTTTAAAAAAGTTGCCCTAGCAAAAAAATCTAGCAAAAGCGAATTTTCTAGCAAAATTTTGTTAAGAAATTTGGTGTACAGACCAACATTCTTTCGAGTTATATAATAAATTTTGAGACTCAAACAACCTAAACTTGGAAATTGAAATTATCAAAATCAAAGACATAAAGTTTGACTAACACACTTTTTAAGCAACCTAAAAAAACCTTATATCAAGCAAATATATAATTTATAACTTTTCATTTAATAGTGTATTCTTTAAGGAGGTTGGTGGTGAATCAACCATAAACGAATGCGATGCGAACCCCGAACTTAGTACGAGTCGGCGTCGCGCGTCGGCGTCGATCAGTCGCACAGCCAGCAAATACTAGATTGCACCGACTCCGACTCCATCCAAAATCTACCGTAATATACCGTAACTTTTCAATTATGCAAATTTAGTGTGTTAAATTACGCCTTTTTCGTGCTATATCTCATTGAAGTTAGTCAGATTTTGAGTTATGAAAAAATTACAAAATCTTTAAAAGTATTTTTCTTAAAACTATTGATGTCTTGAAAAATATTATTTTGCATAATATCATCCGGAATAAATATTTCCTTCCAGTAGTAATTTATTCCAAATTTTTTTAAAGTTTTTAGCTTTTTTATCAGGTTTTGATTTTGATTTGTAGGTATTGTCTAGGCTTACGAAAAACAAGGTTTTCTTTGTCTAGAATCCCGAAGTGGCTTTCTGTAAATTTTCTAACACAAAAACAGATTTAATATCAATTATGACAAAGGGTTCCCAGCCAAAACTTTTGTCCTTTGGACAAAAGTCCAAAAGACTTTGGACTTTGTCCAAAGGACATTTTGTCTAGGATAATGCATTTAATTTCAGCACTTATTTGTTTTTCCGATGTAACTTTTCATTGTATGTCCCGATTTTCATGTTTGATAGCTCATTTTGAAGCTTTTACAATACTGCGTTGCGTCACAAAAGTTTCACGGTACGAAAATAGTTTTTTTTACTTAATTAAATCAGTTTTTAAAAAAAATGGAAAATTGCCGAAATTAAATGTGTGCATTTAATTTCGGAACTTTACAAACAATCGATTGTTTCTCAGTCAAAAAATCTTTATTTTGAAAAATTTAAAAGCCTATCATTATCTCCAGACAGTTTTCTTTAATTTAAGCTTCTACTTGTTGTTCAAAGTGTAACTGACAAGATATAGTCCAAAATCAAAAATTCTGAATTTTTTAAAAGTGTCGAAATTAAATGCACTATCATATGAACCAGCCTTAAAAATTAGAATTTTACTTTTTGAGAATTAGGACGGAAAGTCGTTTCTTTAGGTAACCTAACTAAAAACTGGAAACCTCGTCTTTTTAAAAATACGTTATTAAAATCGCAAATCCAGAGTTTTCGGAAACAAGACGAAATGTTTTAAAGACAAACTAAAACTGAAGCTGAAAACAAGATGTTGATTATCTAACACACGAATTTTTCGAGAACCGACCAAGTAATACTGTTGTCGGATTTAACGGTGAAATCAGTTATTTTTTGGTATTTAACGGTGGAATCAACTTATTTCACAAATTCATAATTAATATTCTAAACGTTTTGCATATTATCGCTTCTGCACAAGATGTTATCTGTAATGTAATGACCACAATAACAAAAGTCTAAGTTGTGTATTAGTATTACAACTGGTTATTTTCTTATATGATGGATTTCATATAAGAAATAATTTGCATACGGTGGGGTTTAATTTGCATGAGTATACTTGGCGCGCAGCTGATTGATCGTTCTCCAACCAAAAAATAATAATTTGCATACGGTGGGGTTTAATTTGCATGAGTATACTTGGCGCGCAGCTGATTGATCGTTCTCCAACCAAAAAATAATAATTTGCATACGGTGGGGTTTAATTTGCATGAGTATACTTGGCGCGCAGCTGATTGATCGTTCTCCAACCAAAAAATTATAAGCAAATCAATCGTAGATTACCTCGATTATTTCCAGTATTGAATCAACTATTTCACAATAAATCAACCGACAAAAATAACGTAAGAAGTATTGAGGTGTGGAAAGTACGTTCACAATTGTCGAATTCTTAATTTTTTGTTGGAAAACCGCGCAAAAACTACTGAACGCACTATTACTAGAAGGAACATCATACAGCGGCACGATCAACTAGCAGTGCTGCAAAGTAAACCACGTCGTGTGCAAATTAGTCTTTACGCCATTTTGTCGATTTAAAATTGTCAGCAAAAACGGTTTAAAAGTAAAAACTAATTGTCTTATTTTAACAAATATTTATCAAATCACTCAATATAGAAAAGAATTGCAAATACTCAACAAACGTTTTATAGACTGTTTTTTGCTTATTATAAAATAATTATAGTTAATTAATATTTTAGTTTACCATTTAGTTAAAATGTTAGGTTTTAGACAGATTTTAGTATAATTTACATGTACAAACATTTTAGAAGTAAGTTGTATTACTATATAAATTTTGTTATATTCCGTCATGTTGAAAAATTTACAAATTTATTTGTAATAATGATTCGAACAAAGGTGTTTAACAGTCAAGTGTGATTCTTTTGGACATTGAAGCTAATTTTTCATATAATCTACCTATTGATAAAGAAATTAATAAAAAATATCATAAATTTATAGAAAGATTTAAATAGGATTTCAAGTTATTCCGATGACTTAAAAATAAAATTTTTAATACAATCGACCAGATTTTGGTCCCATCAAGCTCTTAACGGAGTCAGTCTTTTTGTCTTCAATTTTAATGATTGTTTTGTAATAACCTTACTCCTGCTCCCAATAACCCACAAAACTTTTTTTGTCAAAATATCCTTAGCGATTCAAAAGATATGACTCTCCAAAAATGGCGATTTTTTTTCGATGATTCTGAACTTGAAAAATGGGCCAATGCAGTGGGTACACTATACGGCACTCGTAGTACCAAACAGCATAGGATTAGAGGAACAAAAAAATCAAGTTACAAAATAATGCATTTTGAGAAAGCGGAACATTTCTACTTTCTTTTAATATTGATTCTTGAAATTGGTGTAGTATTTGTTGATATATTGTGTTTTACATACACCTTAGGGAAATTTTTATAAACGGCAATGATGCTTTATAAATTTTTATAAATTTTTATAAACTGTAAAAATAGGAGGCAAAACTGTTTCCGTATAATGCTGCGATCCATTTTCAGTTTAGTCGGATACAATTCTATTAACGCATGCTTAGACATGTTTACTTTTTGAAATGCGTAAAAAATACCTTTCGTTTTGCCAACTGATCAGATTTCCAGAACATATTTATCAGCCCACGTCAGTACGTAATACACGATGCAAGATTTAACGATTTGTTTAATTTGTTTAACCGGCTTTGTATAATCGCGTATAAAACTTTAATATTTTTCCTAAAATATCGACCAATCTGCGTATGCTTTAACAAAATACACTTTTAGTCTGCTATATATAAAAAAATTTAAGAAAAAACTAGCCATGAAAAACGCTTTAGGAATAAAGCAGGAAAAAGGGGCGATTTTAGTCCACATCTTCATTGCCTAAACAGTAAACAGGCGCTCGGGGGAAAACTAACCTATTTCTTGCACTATTTTTAGAGCATTTTTATGGCTATCCTATCACTTTTTGAAGTTAAGTATTAAAAATTAAGCTTTCATTGGGGACCTTTTGCCCCCCTAACGTGCAGTTTGAGAACGTTTGCTCCTGCATTTTTGTTACCTATACCTGCTTTGCGCTGCATTTTAGAGCATTTTTTATGGCTATTTTACCATTTTTTGAAGTTGAATTTAAAAAAATTAAGCTTTCATTTAACAGCTTTTGACCCCCAAACGTGCGAAAAACTATCCCGCAGCCCCGTTGTGACTTTTTGAGAACGTTTGTTTCTGTGTTTTCTTTACTTACCAACTTACAAACTCTGATCTGATCAATTTTTCGCCATCAGAAACGAAACCGTTACAAATGGCCCACATCTTTTTAAAATTTTAAACCGAAAAATAATAACTGTCAAAAAGATTAGAGTCTTAAACAATTCGCAATGAATAAAATGTTCGATTAGTAATAAAGAAGAAAAAAAAAACTAAAATGAATTTGAATTTTGGAAATTTCGGCTAACTCTTTTTGCGGTTTTTAGACGCATGGTATTCGTGTTTCAAGCCTTTAAAAATTTATGGACAAAACTTACTCACGTTTTCTAATTATATAACTAGCCTTGAAAAATGCTCTAAGAATAGAGCAGGGGGCGATTTTTCCCCGGGCGTATGTTTAGACAGAAAAGATGTAGACTAGTCTGAGATGGACATTATGTGGACTATAGGGATTTCTATTTGGTTTGGCCAGCTGCTCACTAAATAAAAATTTCTACGATATGATAATGATTTGTTTATACATTGATCTAATCACACAGCACTGTTGCATTTTTTTTAGTTTGATGAAATGTGAATTGAAAAAATCATACTACAGTAATCTTTGCCAAGCGCGAAATCGCCACTTTTTCAATTAGAAGGTTATATTTGTATGTTAAGAAACAACTATAAATTTGAAAAAGTGGCGATTTGCGCTTGTCAAAGATTGCTGTGAGTATGATTTTTTCAATTGACATTTCAACAAACTAAAAAAAAATGCAACAGTGCTGTGTGATTAGATCAATGTATAAACAAATCATTATCATATCGTAGAAATTTTTATTTAGTGAGCAGCTGGCCAAACCAAATGCAAATTTCCTATAGTCCACATAATGTCCATCTCAGACTAGTCTACATCTTTTCTGTCTAAACATACGCCCGGGGAAAAATCGCCCCTTTTTCCTGCTCTATTCTTAGAGCATTTTTCAAGGCTAGTCTACCACTTTTTTTGAATTAAATTAAAAAATAGCCTAATAAACTATAGTTTTAGCTGCGCAATGACATATGTTTATAATCATTCCGTTGCCGAGATAAAAAAAAAAAAATAATAAGAAGAAGATGAATTTAAATTACAAAATTAACCCACGTTGTTTAATTATAGTTAGTGCGGTGCAGATGCGCTCCAGACAAAGTTTACCTACGTTCTCTAAATATAGTTGGCGCGATGCCGTGCGCCAATGATTGCAATTATAATTTTTAAAGTAAAAATAATAATAATAATAATAAGATGATGAACATGAATAACAAAATTTACTCACGTTGTCTAAGTATAGTTGGCGCGATGCCGTGGGTTAAATTGCAGTTGGCACCCCGCACCACGATGATTACCGGCGCGTGGCGCTCCCGCGCCACCGACGCTTATTATTATTTTTTAATAAATAAAACTTTGAATTAATTTTGTCATCAGTAATGCAAGAATTAAAAAAAGTACTCTGTTGTTTTTGCCGTTTTCCGCGCGGTTGAAGCAGATGGCGCTGGGAACTGGCGCCGTTTCTGCCACCAATTAAAACCGGTCTGCTATTTTTGTGCGGTTTTTATGAGGGGATGTTGGTTGTCTGCTCTGTACAATCCTTATTGTTGCCAAAAGGCTGTTATTGTGCGGTTGGGAGTTTTTATTTGTCTAATTTTCAATTTTTTATTTTGATCAATAAATCGATAACAAGGACCTAAATGAAAAAAGTGCTTCCTAAGAAAGTTGCGTAAATCCTTCTTCTTTCATATGAGCCCATGTTTATTTTTGATCAATCAGTAACGAATGAGGAATATCGCTTTTAAGTATTGAGCGTTGGAATAAGAAGAAGAAGAAGAAGAAGAAGAAGAAGAAGAAGAAGAAGAAGGTTCTGAATTTCAAAATTTACCCACGTTCTCTAATTATGGTTGGCGCGGCGCCACGGGGCTAAATCGCCCCGTGGCGCTCCCGCGCCACCCATGATTTGCTTAAGGCCGCGGGGCTAAATCGCCTCTGACGCTCCCGCAACAGATGACTAAAAAACAAAAGTTAAATTTAAAAAAAAAAAAAAATATACTTACCAAGATCATTTAATATTAAATATTAAATATATTTTTATTCAAAATAACTATTTTAAAAAAATTTGAGTATTTATATGGGTAAGATTACATTTAATCTATTTATTTATGTATATTTGATGAAATGGAGGGTTTAGGTATATGAATTTAGGTATATAATTTTATTGCGATCTGACAATTTAGTTTTAAAAAAAGCCGTCATAAACGCACGGTTTAGGCATTTTTTACTTTATTTTTGTAATAAAAATGATTACATTTAGATTTTTTATGTATAACGTATATTAATTTGAGTCTTATGTATTATTTCATTTTACCTATGTTTTTTATGTAAATTGACTGTTTTTATTAACGACATTAAATTGTTTAATTTTTTGCCATTTACGGTTTTTGTTATTAGATAAAAATATCAAAAATATATTATAATAAAGAAAAAAATGAGACACTAAAGATCTGTCTCCTGTATCGCTTATTTTTCAGTCAAAAAACTAAAAATAGTTAATCATTCACATTTTTTGTCACAAGTTTGCTTTATTCACGCCACACTACTAAAAAAAATTAATTGCTAAACCCAACGGCACTGTAGAAGCGACAGAGTGGTCGTGCCAGCCGCACGGCACGCAGAAAAATTATAAAGAAAATAAAAAAAACAATAACAGAAATACGCACGGTATTCTTATTATTTTTATTTTAACCATTTCAAAGAAAAAAAATTAAAAAAACCGCGCATTAATAAAACAACAACAAGAGTAAAAGAACACCCCTTGCTAAATCCTCATTCTTGAAAAACTTTCAAAATTAATTATTGTTTTTCCAGCTTTTTTAACAGATCTATGACGTTTTAATCCGTTCCCGTGATGGCCTTTTCCCCGTTACAACGGGAAACCTTCGTACGTCAAAGGTGAAACCTTCGTCTCACGGTGGTGGTATTTTGCTATGGCAAATGTCGTACGTAAACCTTACTGCGGTAAACTCTACACATGACCTATGTCGTACTTCCGTCATACATAATTTTTTTGTGGGCGAATAGTGCTCAATAAGCGTGGAAATTGAAATGGTTAAAGCTGTACGGTAGCAATATGCAAATTTTTGCAACATGAAATATCCTATGTAATACGCTCTATCCGTGAGAAAAAACTGCATATTGCTACCGTATAGTTTTAACCATTTCAAATTGATCGCTCACTGGGCACCACTTGCGCAAAAAAATTATGTATGACAGAAGTACGACATTGTAGGCCATACGAAGGTTTCACGGTTCTAACCAAGGAAAAGGCAATCACGGGGACGGGTTAAAATTAATATTTTTAAGATTTTATATGTTCAACTATGCTTTAAGATTTTGTTAAGGACTATGTTTTATTAAACCTAACATGTATATAAAATAACTTTTAGCAGTTTTAATTTCACAGCTCTTCCATTCGTTTGTTTAAATAAAGCCGTTTTTCTAAACCTAAACATATTAGCAAACATTTTAGCCCCGATTTTGAGTTTTAGAATGCACATGTATATAGATATTAAATAAACATTGAAAGCTTGTCAAATTCTAAATTCCAGAGCTATTTTATTTGAAAAAATATCAGTTCCATGCAATTTTAATTAATTATGTATTATTTGCCAAAAATAACATGGTTTTTGGGTAACTTTTTAATTTACTTCTATTTTACAAATAAAATTTGTTAATTTTTGTATTTTTCTAAGTTCTGTAGTGAAACCAAATACTTTCTTTATTCGTTTCCGTATGCATCGTAATTTCTGAGTAGATATTTGTTAGTTTTTTAGAAGTACTTGAATGAAAAATAAGTGCAAAGCAATATGGACAGATCGTAAACCGTTTATATTTTCAGTAAAATGTAGAAAGCCAGCACCTCGTAAATTTAAAAATTTAATAATTATAATCTTTTATTAATTAAAACATTGCAACTTTTTTTAAGCAAAATAAAATTTTTACACAAAACATATACAAATTAAAATCCATAAAAATTGTCTAGTAGCTTTCGGTTTTTTATTTATGTTTTCAACGAATGTATATTTTAAATAGATCAAAATTTTTACTGAACGGATTTACTAAACTAAACTTCCTAAAAATGAAGCTTACATAGGTAGCCGAACGTTTAATTTCTAGTCGATGCTTTTTTTAATTTTTTTATATGCTTTTTTATATAATTACCGGTTATTTTCGAATGTTAACGGGCAAGAAAAGCCATGGGACGTTAGCGCTGATTACTAAAGAGCAGGAAGAAAAAGGACCTTAGACCCAAGAAGTATGAAAAAAAACAAAAAGTGCCGGACACTTTTTGCGGTTTAAAAGATTGACTTTTTGGGACTAAAAAATCACAGAATAAGGATTTTAGTACCTTCTACTCAAGGGCGTAGCCGGGGGGGAAGGTTATGGGGGTTGTAACCCCCCCTTTGGGTTGGCTGAGGTAAAAATTTGGGGGTCCTAAGAGAACAAATTTTAAAAATTTCTCTCGCGTTTCGCTCCGCTCCAGCGCTCGACACTTATATACCTTTTTACAATTTTTAAGTGGTTTCTAATTAATTTTAAGGACAATTTTTAAAAATTTTTTCGTGCTGTCGCACGATTTTTAATGTGATGCTTTTTTAAACCTAAAATTTTTCACGCAAAAATTTTTTACCCTTTTTAATGTCTTTTTTGCGGTATTTTGAAAATTTGGAGTACAACCCCCTGCTACAACACCCCCCTTTCGAAAAATTTGTATAGAGTACAACCCCCCTTTCCGAAATCCTGGCTACGCCCCTGCTTCTACTGTATTTTAGTTTTTAATATGAAATAAAAAAAAACTTTCAACGTTAACAATTTGAAAAATGTGCTGGTTTTTGTTGATTTTTTCTATATTTTACTAAAAAATGACCGCTAGCTTCGGCTAAATGTATTAAAATTTTTTTTAAATTTAATTTTTAATTACATCCAAATTGATCATATTCTTCAAGATTATATTTTATTGTTTAGGAAGAATATGCAAACATGGGTAATGAGAACGATCATAATTATGGATTGGCGTCTCTTTCAACTTTTATTTGTGTGGCCATTATTTCCGCTAATATTATAAATTTTATTGTGATCAGCAAGATGAAAAACACGAGATCATGCACCAAAATTTTATATTTAGGTCTCAGTTGCAGCGATATAACAGTAAAAATAATTAATTTTATCATTTTCTAACATGTCAAACCCTATTATTTTTTCAAAAAATTTTATCATAATTATCTATATTACATACTTTTAAACGAATATATAGGCACCTGCTTTAAAACTTATATAAACACCAAATATGGCAGATATAATAATTATGGGTTTACTAACCGGGTATTACGGAAACAATAGAATATGCAAATTATCTGGTCTATTTAATTAACCAAATCGAACAGATGATTTTATAAAATTTCCAAAGGGGCTAAAGAAAGGGGCCATGTAGTCCTGTACTTATGTTTACATATAGTTTAAGTTTAAATTCAAAGTGCTTTTATTATAACATTATTTGCAAAAAAAGCACGAAAATACACGCTTGTTCTTAATTATTTTAACCAAAACTCACCTAAAGTTACCTCGCTCCAAGAGAAAAACCCCCTTAAAAACTCCTAACGTATTTTGTTTCGTAATAAATTCTAAATCAATAAAGGAACTAGGTGCTAAAGTTTAAACTAACCTTAAAAAAATAAACATGGTTTTTAAACTCTTTGTTTTGTTAAAAATAACTGGGCATGATGAAAACCAGCATGCAGCAGAGCCAATTTCATGTTGAACGATAGCATGAAAATGGCTGAGTTACAGCCTGTGGCTTTTTTTCTGCGATAGACAAATCAATTTGCAGAAAACTTAAATATATAAAATTGAGTATAACGTTAATACAAAATCTTATTTGCACACTATGGTTGAGAAAAATATAATTTGAACAGATGCGACTTGTTTTTAAACATCTTTAAAGGAGCGGTACCGAGTCAAACTTTATGTTTTCGATTTTAAATATTTTTTGTGAACACCTTACCTCTGCCTCCTAATAGCCCACAAAAATTTTTTCATGAAAATACCTTCAGTGGTTAGGGAGAAATGACCCTCCAAAAATAGCGTTTTTTGACAATTCTGTACTTGAAGGATTAGTCAATGGGTATTAAAATTTAAATTACAAAATATAAATTCAAAGAAAGCTGCTACTTTTTACTTTTATTTAATAACTTGATCGTTAAGATTGGTGCAGTATTTGTCGAGATATTGTGTTTTTGTACAAAAAAAACTGTGATGTTTTTGCTAAAAAAAAGAAGTGTAGACAAAAATGTTGGGTAAACTTAAACTGCGCTCGTTTGTGTTTTTAACGAAAAAAAAATCGCCGGTTTTTGTACGGGAAACGCAATATCTCAGCAAATACTGCACTAATCTTAACAATTAAGATATCAAATTTTTTTTTGAGTTTTGAGTGCATATTTTTTAACTTAAATTTTAATACCCATTAAGAAATCTTTCAAGTACAAAATTGTCGAAAACAGCCATTTTGGAGAATCATATCTCGTGCCTGAACCGGTGGAGATATTTTAATGAAAAAATTTTTGCGGGCTATTGGGGGCAGGGGTTAGGTTTTTACAAAAAATCATCAAAATTAATTAGACTAAAAGGTTGTGTTGTGTTTTTAAGTGGCGAAATACACAAAAGGATTCAACAAAAGAAATTTATTTGTTAACAAGAACTAAAAATTTATAGCAGGAGTTGAAAAGCAAAAGTATGTAGGATATAGGATCAGTAACAGTAGAAACACAATTTAGCATAGTAAACAAAACCAAAAATGAGCCAAAAGTACTTGGCTTATATACCTGACAAATATGCTTCTAGAAATTTCCAGAAAAATACTTGACAAATAAAACGTTGCCAAGTTTATTTTATAATAAAAAAATTTTATAAGCTGTGTTTACGTCATTTGTAAATGACTCAGCAACTTTTATATACAGGTACAATTTGAAACATTACGGCACTGGGTTTCAAAAATATAAAAATCACTTAATTTCAAGTATCGTTTTCTGAATTTCCATAACACCTCCCTGCCAGCCAAAAGTTATCCAACAAAAGGTGACCAGTTTAATTACAGCATGCAATTGACTTTTGCTTCTGATTTCTTTTGGATAGTTGAGGATTGTGAGGACTACACTCATCGCCTGTTGGAAGTTGTGGATTTTGTTTCTTAGCAGGTTCTAGTTCATTTTCTGACTCGCTAGGTTCTGGAGTTAATGTTCTTTTTGAATCAGGCTTGAGAACAGGGGTTTCTCCAGGATTTTCATCTTCATGAACCCCATAGCAAGGTCGTAATTGTTCAAAATGTCTGCGCCATGTGGAACCACAAGGACATACTTTAAAATTGACACTTTTGTAACAATGGCTAGTACCCAAAGTGGATCCTTGTCCCGTTTTGGGCCGCAGTAACATAACAAGGTAACATAGCATAACAAGGTGTTCCCACAGAGTATGACCACATCATAGCAATTTGGGCTGAAGACATGTCTTTTATCTGTGAGTTTTTGGCTATCTGGGCTTGCTTTTTTTGAGCTATATGAGAAGGTGATGGAAGCAAAACATCAATTTTGCAGCAAATTTGACGCCCATTGATTAATTCACTTGGTGAAAAACCCCTTGGTAAAGGTGTATGACGATATTGTTGCAAGAATTCCTGAAGCGCTGTTTGGAGCCAATTTTTTGACTTTTTCAGAGATTGCTTAAAAGATTGAACCGTTCTGCTGTTTTTTTGTTGCTGGATGATATGGTGCTCCAGTTAAGTGTACCACGTTACCAGTTAAATTCCACGTTCCCTGCACTACTGTTGAAACTCTTCAGACATAAAGGTTGTAGCATTGTCTGAGACAATTGTATGTGGATATCCAAAATGGCCAAAATCTTCTTCTAGAAGGTTAGTAGTGACTTTGGTTGAAGTTGAACTCGTTGGATGAATGCAGTGATACTTGAAATAAGCATCAATCATAACCAGCCATGCTTCCCATAAAGTTAATAGCATCACCTATATGAAGACGGTTCCATGGTTTTCTGGCAGCATCTAAAGGTGAGCTACAGGTTTTACCGGTTTGTTTTTGGTGTTATGCACAAGAAGTGCATTGACAACAAGCTTTCATAATATCAGCATCTATGCCTGGCCAGTAGACTGCAGTACAAGCAAGTTGTTTCATTTTTTGCATGCCGAAATGTCCCAAATGCAGCAAATTCAAAACTTGGCGGTATAGTGAAAAAGGGATTACAACTCTTGATCAAAGTAAACATCCATTTGCAATATTTAAGTAATTGACTATATTCTTGAAGTGTTTCACAGAGTAGCCCTCACTGACAGGCATATATTCATCAGTTTCAGTATCAAAATTTTTAGTTTCATCAGAAACCAAGTTATTTGGCCATCCTTCTCTAGTGTATCGCATGACTCTGGACAGGACCTTATCTTTGGAAGTTTCCTTAGCCAACACATCAGAGTCGGTAGGCTTTAGCTGTAATCCAATTGTTTTGATTGAACAGACAAGATCCACATCTACTACATCCTCTTCTCTGTCAAAAGAGACGTCTGACCCAATTGGAAGGCGGCTTAAAGCATCAGCATTTCCATGAAGTAATGTCTTTCGGTATTCAATGGAGTATTCATACTGATTTAGGAACAAGGCCCATCTGGCCAGTCTGTTAGCAGCTAATGCAGGTATACCTTTATGTGGTCCAAACAAAGCAAGTTAAGGTCTGTGATCTGTAACCAGAATAAATCTTTGGCCATACAAAAATTGGTGAAACTTTTGCAGAGCATAGATAATGGCTAAGGCTTCTTTTTGTATTTGGCTGTATTGGTGCTGGTGTCATTTAATGTTTTTGATGCATTAGCAAGCGACCGTTTGCTTCCATCAGGATATCGGTGAAACAGTACTGCACCAATTCCAAATTCTGATGCATCACTGGCAATTTTAATTTCTATAGATGGGTTAAAATGTGCAAGTAGGTTTTTGCTAGACAGAAGTTCTTTTAGCTTCTCAAAAGCGATTTGTTGTTCTGATCCCTAGCGCCACTGTACTCCTTTTCTTTTAAGAGCATGTAGAGGTTCGGTAACTGTAGATAGATTCGGCAAGAATTTTGCATAAAATTGCACTGAGCCCAAGAATGATCGCAGACTAGCAACATCAGTTGGAGGAGGCATTTTGATTTACCAGGGACTATTTTCTTGATTGCTTCAGCTTTAGAGCCATACACGGTCTCCTTGGCTACCTTTGCAGCATCTTTTGTTTCAATGGTTAGTTCAATGGCTCTTGTGAAATTGAGCTCATGATCTTTGATCTTAAAATTGCCTTGAGAACAGCTTCATTTCCCACTGAGCAAATAAACTTGTATGTATGGCTTCATCCTGCGGTTCTTTAATAGAAGCAAAATCACAGGTGGCTGCATCCTGTCAAATTCTAGCTGCAAGTTCCTGGATTGTTTCTCTTGGTTTTTTTTTTAGTGTTGGACCAAAACTTGAACTTTTCTCAAACAATGAAGCGTTTGGGGTCAAATTGATCCTTTATAAAGCTTACAATTTTGTCAATTGTAAGTTCATTAATGTCCTTTGGAGGAGATTGCTGGGATGCGAGGTTTGCAAGAAGCTTGTAAATTATGGCTGGTTGGTTTGTCAAAAAGACCTGAGCTCGCTTTTCAGCTGGGATGGAGTTTGCGCCAGTGAAAGTTTGGAATCGGGCCCAGTAATCAGTCCACAGTTCAGAAATAAAGTGAAATCCAAGGAAATTTGGTATATCAGGAGCAGTAGGAAAGGCCCCAGTGTGCCAGAAGCGCCCTTAGCAGAGAGTGCTTCCAGAAGTTGTCTGCTCTCCACCCTGGACTGTTTCAGCTCTTCCATCAATATGGATTCTCTTCTTTCAGCTTCTTTTCTCTGCATTTCCATTCTTCTTTCAGCTTTTTTTCTCAGCATTTCCATTTGGTCTTGAATCAGTTTTATAAGTTCTGTAGTTTCAGACGTTGCAGTTGACTGTAATTACACAAAAAAATAATCAGGAATCCAGGGTAACCTGGTTGTCAAGCCAGTAAATTTTGCAGCAAGTTGCACAGTTAATTAGTAATAGCTTTATATTTGAAAAATAAAGCTAATCACGCTAACAATTTCTTTATTACAAGCGGCTCTTTACGGGTTCAATAGTTCGTCACGCCAGTAAATTGTTGTTGTGTTTTTAAGTGGCGAAATATACAAAAGGATTCAACAAAAGAAATTTATTCGTTAGCAAGAACAAACAATTTATAGCAGGAGTTGAAGAGCAAAAGTAAATAGGATCAGTAACAGTAGAAACACAATTTAGCATAGTAAACAAAACCAAAAATGAGCCAAAAATACTTGGCTTATATACCTGACAAACATGCTTCCAGAAATTTTCAGAAAAATACTTGACAAACAAAACGTTGCCATGTTTATTTTATAATTGGAAGTTTCTAGAAACTTTATTTAGGTCACTTGTGATGACTCAGCAACTTATAATATACAGGTACATTTTGAAACATTACGGCACTGGGTCTCAAAAATATCAAAATCACTTAATTTCAAGTATCGTTTTCTGAATTTCCATAACAGGTTGACTCCGCACCGCACTTTTAAGCAAAATTTTAGCACTTGGAGTTCCAACTGGTATCATTGTAAACTCATTTTTTACACTGTTTTTAACATTTTGTTCAAATTCAGTTAATTCTTATCGTATTTATTTGGCCAGTGCATCATTTTTATAAAAATACCTGTATACAAAATACGTACAGTCAAAAGCAATACAAAATATTTTCAGTTAATTTAAAAATATTTGATATCTGATTAATTTAATTTTAGTGCTTTTTAAAAAAACACCATTGATTCATTCTTGTTAAACAAAAAATCTTATTGTGAGTTTCTGGAAAAGACTTATTTTTATTTTTTAGGACGGCATAGTGGCCCTTTTGTTTGTACATTCCGTCTTTTACGGTCAGTGGAAGTGGTCGGAGTGGATTTGCGAAGTGACTGGATACCTGATAAGTGCTAGCAGCACGGCATGGGATAAAAATTATTATATAAAAAATGAGCCATTTGCTTTAGAGCTGACTCTTGGATCATGGTAATGAACCCAGCGAAACATTAACAAACTGAGTTTGCTAAAAACGTCAGCTGGCGGGGGCCTTAAAAAAGTAAAGGTGCAACCCCATGGTTCACTACCAGATCTTTTAAGGTTTAATTAACCTTATATAAAAAATGTTTTGATATTGCCAAAAATAATTTTTCCAGTGAAGTTGATGCAATAAAAATATAGCATCATAAAATATTAATGATTTATAAGTCAAAAAAGGGTACTCCACATAAATCAAGATCCAATGTACAGTATTGACGCTGAAGTAAGTCACAAAGATTTTAGGACACGAGGGTACTGGACACGAGGGTACTGGACACGAAGGA